>OMNV01017990.1:91581-114610 GCA_900303265.1 Brotula barbata
CCACCCCGGCCGCCACACCATCTCCATCCTAACCTCTAAGGGCAATTGGTGATATCACAGCAGTTGTGTCGAGGAAGAGGAGAGTTTAATCTCCCCCCCACCCCACTGCCAGGTGGGCCATATTCTTTGACCCCTGCTTAAGCCAGTTGGCAATAACATTGGGACATTTTTCAAATTGCACGACTTTCACAGGAGAATTCATTAAGCTCAGCGCCCATTAGTGAAGAAGAAGAAGAAAAAGAAGCAACAGCAGCTTTGTGGCCTGAGATGGAAAGTTGAGATTTATTTTCGATAAATGCACAGTTTCAGGCATTTATATGTATGTTAATTTACTACTCAGTATACCAGCAGAGCGTATACTTTAAATAGAAACGTTGTGCTGCTATCTTTGTTGACCTGATGCATCTTAATTCTGGAAATCAGGCAAGCTGTAACCTAATAACAGCTCAGACAAGTAACCCCAAAACAGCTATGAGGCTGTGACAACGTGCTATCTGAAAATATGCAAATCTATAGACTGTCAGTCATAATCAAGTTTTCTCTGCAGCCGTGCTACATTAATGGTCAACAGCCCCAGATGAAATTAAACGCAGCTGGAAGACCAACGTAAACAACATGCCCTTAGGCTTGTTGAATTTATTCATACAAACACTGTTTAAATGGAGTTTTGCTATCATAGTGCACATCTTGCCAATCATCCTTCTATTCGAACAGATCAAAATATCATGACAATATGGGCGCTGTAGGTCTTTGGGGGGGCGGGCAGTTCTGTATAAACAGTATTCTGGCAGTCTAAAACCTTCCAAAGTTTTCCAAAACTGGGGTGCTTCGTCTTCTTTCCAATATACCACTGCATTTTTAATAAACTGTTGCATACATAATGGTCACAGAAGCACACAGCGGCAAACCTATAACTGCAAATCCTGTGCAAAGAAAACCTGCTCCAGGTATTTCTGTTATTCAACAAAAACAGGCTCTCCTATATACAGTATTGTATCACAGCAGAGAAATACTTATTCATTTATTTATTCATTTATTCATTCCTGCCCAGGGCTGGCCATCATATAGTTTATGTTTACACTCTCCCTGTAACATATGAAAGGAGCCCATATACTGTCAGAAAGTGATTGTTTTTCCTTTGTAGTCTTTTCTGAGAGCGGATGTGAAAATAAATCAGCAAATCATTTATCCAGAAACATTTGTTATTTTTTTCTTTTCATATTATGCGGATATAGTCCTGAAACTTAAAGGTTTTTTTTTTTTAGTTATTTGTTTTTGTTTAGATCATATCATTGCTGTGTTTTTCTTTTTCTTTTTTTTATTTAAGTGCGGTGCGTTTCATTCCTATAAAAAGGCGTAAAATTCACTGATACCTCGATAGAATTATTCTTAAGCATTACACCCCGTTTGCGATGATTTATAGCCTCTGTGTCACTCCAGTGCAATAGTTTCGGCAAATTGTGAATTACCCATAAACCACATTGTTTCCTGTCACACAGAGTGGAGTGTCCCCGTGGGCCCCCTCCCTTGAGACTCTCATTCTGTTAGATTTTACTTAACTAAATAAACATGTTGAAAGTGTGTGGTTTTTTTTTTCTCACCATCTGCTATCACCACAAACTCTTAAATCTCAAGCTCTGTTTGTGCCAGCGGAACTATAAAGAACGCCCCCCTCTTCCAAAAACAAGTGAACAAATTTCACACAGATTTCCAGCCTAGGCTCAATTAGTGTCAACTGAAGTATAGAGGCCAGTACAGCCTTCCAGTTTGCTATGCAAGGATTTAATTTCACTTCTCTACAGTCATTATACTAAAGTCTAAATTAATGTTTATGATTTATTAGTAAAAGCTACCTTCTGATGATTTAACTTCTGATGTTTGTTCTTCCCTTCAGTCTGTTGTTTCCAGTCTGAGATATTTTCTGGTGCTTCACACTGGTAGATATTCAGTAGAGGCTGTTAAAGATGTAGTAGTAGCATGGCCCGAACCCGTGTTTTAGCTCTAATCTGTAATTGCATCCAGTGAAGGAGGACCAGCAGCTCTAACGTGACTTGCCACGGTGCACGAGGCCAGAGCTGCTGCGCAAAGCCAGAGAGATGGAGAGATTGAGCAAGAACAGCAAACAGAGATAAAAACGAATAAAAAAGAAAAGCAAATGGATTGACTTTGGTAAGAGGTCACTTTTGAAAGTCCTCCCAAGTGATTGTTCGAAAGTACCATTTTTTTCTCAGTTCAGGACACCCCAGAGATGTGAAGTGTAAGGTTATAGTATGGCCCAGTGCTCTATATTAATGGTGACTTTGGCTCACCTAATACGGATTCTCAGGGTTATAGCCCCCGGGTGCCTGCTGAGCAGAATGTGAATGCAAAAAGAGCCAATCCCTCTCCCCATCCCCTCCCTGGTCACCAGGGCCCCACCAGCCCTCGCTCAAGGTTACAGCCCATACAGCCTGGCAGCAATGAAGCCATCAGCACTGATTTTAAATGATACCCTGGACTAGCCACCACATAATGGGTTCCCTTTACTTTTTCTTGAAACTCTTGATTATCCCCTTTTCAAGTTGATATTGTAATGTGTGATCAGAGGAGAGGAGAGCAGCGTGAACGTGTTTCTTCTCGAGTCGGTGGCCGGATTCCTGCTGGGAGGTGATGATCAAGGGCCTGCCTCTTAAGCCCAGAGTGATGCTTGGGATTCTTTTTATTTTTTTTTATTTTTAGCATTCGTGTGCGTTTTAATGTGAGACAAGCCTGTGTGTAAATACTTCTCTGTACAAAAACGGCTGCGCAGCAAGCTTCTAGGTTTAACACATCGGGCATACATTTTCCAGACAGGTTCACAATTGCCAAACTGTGATTACATCGTCACATATCTGACTGCAGAAATAACCCCTCTCCCCACCCCCATCGCCTGGTTTCAAACTGTGGCACCAACGGACACCAGCAGGTTTTTTTTTTGTGTGTTACTCCCTTCTCATTGCTCATGTAGATTCCGCTAATGCTCACTTGACGAGTAAAAATGTTATTCTAATGACGGTCGAGGGAGCAGGGTTTTTGCAGGTAGTTGTTATGGAAACTGCAGCTGCAGCTTAACTGTACAATAAGCCTCGTCTCTTACCTCTCCCCTCATCTTCTTTTCCTTTTCGATCCAGTGAACACAGCATGTTGGAGTCATTACTAGAGTACAAATGGTTAAGGACAGAGCCGAGACAGAGCTTTCCCTCAGATGCCTGGAAAATGCGTGCGTGTGTGTGTAAACTGTTAAGTGTCACGTTCCTGTGAGTGACAATCATACCAAAACAGGGTTAATGTTTGAATGATGCTGTGTATAGGTTTATTTAGCCTTTATTGTCGTTCATCTATTCCATAGGTAGCGCCTGTCTGCCTGTCTGCCTCCCTTTAATCAGGTTTGTCTGTATCCAATATTTTGTAATTACATTATGTCATCAGATTGTTAGTTTGACTGCACACCAAAAACAAGGACAAACACACTCACTAGCCCAAACTAGATGTTCTATCACTCTTATGTAATAGAGTATTAAAGGTAAGCCTAAAAGAAATGTAAAGTAATGAAATTAACTGGCTGCTTTCGTAGTTATGTTGGTTAACAATAGGCAATCAGCTGTTTCCCTTTTCTCTGTATGTCGACTCATCTGACGGTACAGGATCTTTGTAACGTACAGTGCATGTCTTTGAACAGAAATGTCACACGGGTCACGTCCATGTTGCTGTGAATGGGAACATTTGTCACCTAGTATAGCCTTTATTTCAGGCATACATATAGCCTGACTGAATGAATCAATAATTAAATAGCAGCATGGTGAACACTTCTCTCATAACGTAATACACTCTTTGTTAGAGTAGGCTCAGAGTACCCCGCATTATAAAGTGGAAACACTCTGATGACGGAATTATTTGAGGGGGCTTAACCGCTAGTCCAGTAAGTTACACGAGTAATGCAAGAAGCTTCGCTATGAATTTACTTCAATTTACACTTTTGAGTTGGAACACAAGCGGTTCAGAGAGTCTTTTATGAAGTACCCTTCAGACATGTTTTACTTTAAATTAAAATTCGTCTTTAACAGAGCAAAAACCTAGACACTTAGCGAAGAATGCAGAGCTTGAAGGTTAAAGTAAATTGAATTACTGCGTATAAAGAGTGGATTTTTTCCCTCTTTTCAGTCTGACCACAGATAGTACTGAACTGTTAGAATGCACTAATTAAATCCACGTGAGAACATACAGATCATTCAAGGTTATAGACGCTGCAGCATCGCAGCATAATGTGATTTGTTTTGTGACAAGTTCCTTCTTTTCCTTGGAGGCTCTGTCTTACTGAACTTCCACAAACTTCCGCTGAAAGTGTGGTGATGTCAGTAATGATCTCCAAGTAAACCCAGCTAAAATAGCACAGTGACCTCATTATTGTTTCCATAGTTACAGAATGGCAGGGTTACTGTTCCTATGTATTTCCTATCTATTCCATTCACTTCACACATACTACTGCCTTTACACGCACGATAGTTTTATTATTACAATCGCTACTTTTTGGTTTTTAATATCACTTATTATATTTTGATCTTTATGGCCTTTTGTCTTTTGTTTACTTTGCAGCTGGACAATCTACTCAGTGTTTGCAGCAATTTCCAAATTGTGGTCAAATTCTCGAGAGTTCCCATAATTGTTCTGGTAAATTAATCATTTGTACTAGATTGTAGTGTACCACACTTAATAGGGCTTCAAATCGGTCCTTTGTGTTTTGGTTATCAAATATTATCATCACTTAAATTGCACAAACAATGGTATCAATTCCAGTCCATCGAGCTGCTTTACTGCCGCCCGCCCACTTATTTTACGTTCTGTGCCAGCAAAAGCATCACACACTTAACTGAACCAGCTGGCTTTGTCAGGCAGCGATCCAAAACATAGATCTATATTTACAAGGCTATATGACTGTACATGAGTCAACTAAAATTAAATGAGACTTGTGTAATAACAGATAACCTCATTGTCTTTCAGGCCTAATGTGCAGACAAGTGGACTTGGCTGTGGTTTTCCTCTTGTTTTATGTTAAACTACACTAAAGATTGGGTTCCAGTTTCTTTGTTAGGCTTTACCAGCTAGGTAAGATTTCTTCAAGACATACACTGTATTTCTGCCTGGCTTGTGCCTGCTTGGTATTTTGGTGACTCCTGATAAAACCCGGTCCTCTCCAAACTAGGAGATACACAGAAGAGGGTGTGTCAGTGTGGATCAAACAGTGCAGGGAAAGTTTAGTGTCAGGGATAACAAGGATTTGTGCCTTTGTAGCCTGTCTGCTCAGACCAGAGCAAAGATGTAAAACACCAGCCCCAGACATGTTCTGTGCTATTTTAGTTTCTCACTTTGCACAGGTGCTCCCCAAAGACTAAATAAAAATCGCATCAACCTCTCGGTTTTGCTGAAATTACACATTTGTCAAACCCAGAACATTTACCTGCACATTAAAAATATGCAATAAAGCAAATAAATATGGCGGATTTGTGTTCTAAAATACCGACGCCATGGATCGAACTTGGCATTTACGTACCCAAACAGCATTCTTGGAGTGAAATGGATAAGAGTTCACTACAAGGGGCCCAGGTAGTGTTTGCTTAAAGGAGGCATGTGAGACTTTTTTGTTATTTTCCCCTGAATCTATTTTATTTTATTTGTTTATTGGCCAACCAAATAATGAACCAGGAAGATTGGAATCAAGATTAATCTTCGTCACAACCAAGAGTGCACATTATAATCTCAGTTTCATCAAGGAGAAAGCATTTTTTTTCCAGAAGCTAATTGACAAAAATTGACCACTTAAGCGGGGACAACCAGATGTATACAAAATTGCCACCAAATAAAAAAACATAAATGAATCATCCTATATTTCTTGGAATAAGTCAGCTAGATCTAAAGAGTTTGCGTATGCCAGTGAATGCCACTTTGTTTGTGAATCCACATTTCATATAGTAGGACTCCATCTTAGAGACTCAAATTGAACACTCCAACCATGCATTGTTGAACCAAGGGTTCAGCTGCAGACAGGTGCTCCTGAATATTCATTGGCAGTGAGCCCTCACTGATTCTAATCACTGTCAATATGTGCACACTTTGCAACTGTCAACTATTCAGAAAACAAAATATGCCCCACCACAACTGCTTATGAAAATTTATGATGCTGGTAGAAAATGGAAGAGTTTCAAGTATTTACCTGAGCTATGCAGTGTGCCTGGAACAATGGAAGAGTTCCGGAATGATGTGGAATGCGAATCGTGTCTCCAGAAAGAGTTAAATCCTTCTGGACGTTCCCTCCGTTGTTGCAAATCCTTCATTTTCGTTGTGTGGGTCTAGTATGACTAAAACACCTGGATTGGTCATGTACGACATATTGTCATATGTGCTGACAGGTGCACAAATAAAAGGAAAACCTGCTTTGCTGCTGATGGTCAGAAGTCTGTTTGTCATCATGGCCACAGCGCAGCTTCATCCTCCTCCACTCTGTCTCTACTGTTCTACTCCTCATTTTGCCTTGAGGGTCTATCTTTCCAGCTTCAAGATGTTACCCTCATGACACCACGCAACACTGGCCGATGAGACTTCACCTACCTGCTCCTTGTTATACAGTGACTTCCTATATCCCCGTACTGTCTTTTTTTCAGTAGCTGTTTATTGAAATGGTTAGTGGCCAGAAAACTTGACAATGCTCCACAGACATCTGGTATGGAAAATGGAAAGCTTCTAGTTGTCATCCGTCAAAACTCCGAGACACACTGCAAGGTAAATTTGACAGCGGTCTACTACTGTTTCAGTTTTGACGATGCAGCTGAGCACCTGACTTTATGTAACCACGTCAGAGACGGATGCCTCTAAAACTAATTCCTTTCTGCTCCTGCAGGAGGAGGCTGCTAACTCACCCAACAGAATCACATCTATGGAGATTTTACTGATGCAGTTGAACAGTTGTGAATGACGTTTTCCACCTGAAAATGGTAATGAAACGTAGGAACACTTACACGCAGATTTAATCCGGAACGCTTTGTATCTGCTTTCAACAACCCATTACCTTTTAAATTGTCAGCACGGTAGTACAATGCCGATCTCCTCTCTTCAATTAAATATTTGAAGACATGTCAAAGACACGGCCAGGAGAGGCCTTTGTGTTCTAGCGGGCTGCAGCTTTTCAGCTTTTATCAAAAACAGCTGGTTCAAACCATGTGCTACCACCAGCTGGCACGGTGCTAAACCTCAGGACACCACCGAACTGGGATGAGAAATGCGAGGTCAGAGCCAATGCCATTGCCAGGGCTGACTGAGTCATTTTACACTCTGTCATCACTCTTATCACAATTTTCCCCCCTCTTTCAATCTGTCTTGATTGGTCACTCCTCTCTGGAACACGTTTGCACCCTAGAGGCGTTTTCTGTGATTCCTTATCACCCCCAACTCTGCCTATCTATCACAGCTCTACACTCTCCTCTCTCTCTCTCTCTCTCTCTCTCTCTCTCTCTCTCTCTCTCTCTTTCTCTCTCTCTCTCTCTCTGAACCTCTCACTTTCCCTTCCTGTTTGTCTGTTGCGCTGTCATATTTGTCCTTCTCTATCTCCTGTAATAGAGTTGAAATTACATGTTGAAAGTAAATAGTGTTGAGGTAAAATAGATGTAAGATCCACCCATTCCTTGCCAGGAGTACGCATCTACCTGACTTAATTATATTATTCTGTCCTGGGTAAAATTTGTGTCATGTTTTCGACTTTTACCTTGTAATCACAAAGATGAACTTATCACTGCAGTACATCACGGTAGATCACTGGACTTCAGCATTTGCACAATGTCAGCTGGCCTTGACACTAATTATGTTTTCAAAGTCATTCACAGCAGAAACACATTTATGCAAGCTCCATTTAAATTCTTTGTAATTATGCCTTGCAGTAAAAGGAGAAAGGTAGGGTATTTGGTGTATAGCTCTAGGAGATGTTTGCCCTTGGCAGTTCTTTCATCCTCAGATTTAATAGTGTGAGTCAAACAGTGTTTGGTAAATTTGACGGGGTTACATCAAGTAGCTGGAGTTCCTTGTGCTAATATTGACCTGAAGGAGTGGGCGAGGAGGAACATGAGGGACATGAGGATCCCTCTGAGATGCATGCGGGGGACCAAAAGCAGTGAAATTTGTCAGAGGACGACTATGTTTGAAATGTGTCCTTTGCCTTTCTTGCTTTGAAAGTCACTAGCGTCTCAGACTTTTGTTTATCATCTTACGTTCATAATGAATGTGATCGGAAGCAGTTGTGAGCTCTCTGGCGCTGCCTTAGCTCTGTTCATATTCAAAGAACAAAGCAGACATTACTTTTCAGAACAACAATTGATGTATCGAACGGTGAATTTTAAGCACTTGATGAAAAGTTTGGCTATTTTAGAAAGGTTGATCTCAAACCAAAATGTGAGCTGTGTCTGTAAACATGCCAGTCAAGCAGGTTCCCTGTGCTTTGTTGGACTACAACATCGCTGTCCTTTGTCACAGATTCTGAAGAATCACAAGGTTGAGCCAGCAATCATGGAGCATCCAGTTTGGTGACACTAAGCTTGCTTTTTGGGGACGATGCGTTTATGTCGTCTCCGTACAGTTTGTTGGTTTGTAGCTGAGCGTGAAGTGGTTGGAATGAGGATCAGCATCTCCACGTATGAGGCTGTGGTTGGAAACGGTAGATTTTCCTCTGCAGATGGGGAGCGAATTGCTGCCCCAAGTTCAAGGAGTTCAAGTATATCGGGGTCTTTCTCACGAGGGACGGTACAATGCAGTGTGTGATTGTTGAGGCAGATTGGTGCGTCTTCTACAGTGGTGGGGAATTGTAACGGAGAAGAGAGAGAGAGAGAGCTGAGCCTGGTGGCAAAACTCTCAATTTATTCATCCATTTACGTTCCAACTCGAATGGTCAGGAGCTGTGTAGTGCCTGAAAGAATGAGGTTGAGAATCTAATCAGGATGCCTACTACCTACCTTCCTCCTGTCACATAGGCCTGTCCAGCTGGAGGAAGACCACGGCCAGACCCAGAATATGCTAGAGGGATTTTATATTCCATCTGGCCAGGGAATAGCCTGGTTTACTGCTAAGATGTGGCCTCGGGGACTCGGACCTGGTCATGCAGTTCAAATTGAATGGTTAGAAAAGTTGTTCCATGGCACTTTACTACAATGTTTTATTGGTAGGAGATGATGTTAGGTTTCTATAGCTAATGTTTAGGTAGCGGACAACCACAGTGATAAAGCTAATGGAAATGTTTTCTCTGTATGAGCAAGCTACAGTAAATCCACCAATGGATTTTAATGTCAGAGGTGCATTCGGTATGAATTGTCTGTATGCATTTTGCTGTGCTCGTTATTATCCGGTGTTATGACCTGATTTTGTTGAATACGGGTTTACTGGCTGGCCACTACTGCATTCAGAGGTCTGTTATTTCAGTTTTCCATCCTCTCACATATTTTCATGTTCATCGTCAAGGTAAGTGCATTTTTGAAATTTTACCGTTTCAAGCTGTTCGTGCTGGTATTGCATTCAAAGCATCTCTAGGTTTAGGGTGGAACGAAAGATCTCTACTGTTTTATTACAGGAGATTTTTGTGAACTTCCTAAATGTGCACTTGTCTTGGATACGGTTCTGCTACATGTTACAGATGCAATAGACATTTTAACCGTATCAAATTTCTTACAGATGTGTTTGTACGTCCAGGGTAGGTAATTTTTATAGAAACACAATGTTGTATTTGAAGAAATCATCTTAACACCCAGTGCTTTGGTTGATGTTATATGATAGGAGAGTCAGTACGCTCGGCAATTATCTCGACTTATAACAATAGAATTTTACATCAGTGTTTCTTATTTGTATATCGCTTGCTTGATTCAGTCTATTGTCCCCTCCTACTACATCTACAATGAGGTTGCACAACATCTGCACTTCACTTTGAATGGCTGAACACTCCCACAGCACCTGTTTTTCCCATTGCCTTCACTCTAATTTATTCAGCGACACTTTTTGTTGGCACTGGACACGCTGTGGATGATCATTTTGGCACTAGATATTTTCATACCCTTTGATATGAATTTATTTTGGAAACAGCTTGAAGTCTCGGGTCCCTAGTTTCAGTGAAGTTGTTGTTATCGCGCGTCTTGATCTTGAGGCTGCCCTCATTTTCCCCTTTATCGGTTAATTCTGGTCAAAATGAATTATTGTTATTTTCCCTACTTGTTTAATGGAATGGTTTTTATCAAGGTTCTGTTTTTATGAGATAATGCCTAGGAAGACACTGTTCAAGGTCTGGCATGGTCTACAGATGTCAGATTAACACAAGAAAAAGCACTGGAAAGAAAGCAGAGGCTGCCCTGCTATTGTATTGTGTGATATCAGAATTATCAAGCCATTACCGTCTCGACTACGTTAAAATCCGGTACACATATTGTATGGAGTGAAAATAACCATCACTTTATCCATAAATAAAGTAAGTGAAGGCATTGTTGAAAAAGGCGACTTGTCCAGTCTCCAGTGAGCCTCATTCCTTTTCCAGAGGCGAGTCACAGCTTGCATAGTTTTATGTTTGCTCCGTGTTGTCATTCTCAGCACATTTCATAATGGATGAACATATTTCCTTCGTATACAGCAAAGCGCTGATAATGAGAGTTATCGTTCTTTAGAATTTGCACCACTGATGATAATGGACTTCATTATGTCCCTCTTCCAGTAAGCTGTCACCCTGAACAAATTTAAATTAGCCAGCCCAGAACAGATCTTACACCAAGATTATTTCCATTCAAGGCACCATTTGGAGCTGTTTTGATTCCCTTTAATACAGGACGTTTCACTCCAGCAAGCAGGGGCCCTGTTTATTTGACTGTCACAACATTATAAATTACTGGCAGCTTTCTAAGCAATGACAAGAGGGGAGAGAAGTCACCTACAGCCAGTGAGGGGAACGGGGTGATGTGAAGTCTGCTGGCTCACTGGCTCCAAACAGAGCAAGGTGGGGTCTTGGGCAAGGGACCCTGAGGGAACCATGTGGCAGGAACCATACTGTGACTCATTCAATAAGCTTAATTAATGATATTTTACACATAATGAGGGTCGCTTTCCCATGTGGTCCTCGCTTAGGTTGAGTTCATGGAGAGACAGCAGTTTTGCTGTAGCTGCAGGGACCATCCTGGAAACAAAACAAGGGTTGTAACACGTCAGGCTGTGTTAAGGTCATTTTGTGTATGACTTTGTCTTTTTGTAATAGATATTGCCATGACATAACTCTGTTTTACATAAGTTTTCAATTCAGATTTGATTCTTACGTATACCAAAATGAACAGGAACGTCATTGAAACATGTAAGAAACACGTCAAACGGGTAAATAGTCAAATTCATTTTTTGTTATGTATTATAACTTTCATATTAATTATAACTTGAGAAATGAAACACAAAGAAATGTTTTTATTTGCACTCAAAACATATTTCCAACAATTTGTGCTTTTCTAAGACTTGTATTAGTTTCCGGCTCTAATTAGCATTGCTCAGTTTTATTGAGTGATGGTGAAATGCCCTCCCTGGAACCTGGGAGCCTGCAACATCTGCATTAACACCTTGCTGGTAGTGTCTCCTAGGGCCCAGGAGCCGAGGACAGTGCCTTCCCTTCACACCTCGTTACTCCTGTTCCCTCCCGTGACCTTTCCCTGCAGGCAAACACACACCCCATGAGACAGCAAGCCAATCAGTACCCCTGTTCCAGCCAACCACACCCCTTACAACCTTTCCTCTTTCTATCATTCCCATTTTCCTCTTTCTGAAAATTTCTGTCACTGCAACTGTCAAGGACTGTTTCCCTGAGTGGTGTTACAGTTGCTGGGCCCCATCATTGTCCTCCACTCCATCAGCCAATGCTGTTTACGTTCAGCTGATTTTTTTTTTTTTTTTGCTTTGAATCGCTCCAGCAGAATTTGATTTGACCTTGAAGAAATGTCTGTCTTTCAGACCTGAAGAGGAAGAAGAATGCTCTTTGAAAGTCCTGTCTTGTCTTTCATGTCACTAACAGACGGGAGGCTGTCTGAAAGATGTTTTTTGACCAGTCATTACAAAGATCAGGATGGGCTTGAATGCGTCAAGCCTTGGAGAGGGAAAATAGAGTTCTCTGGGCGAAAGGAAAACATGCCCGCTGGCAAGGTCGCGTGGTTTGTCTTTGATGCTCCTGACTTGACACGGGGAGCTCACCTTGAGTGGGTCATTTATTCAGACACATACTAAGTCACCTGCACAGGAAAACTGAAAGTCAATTTCATTCAGCCTTCATGCAGCCATGATGCCAGTACACCTGGAAACATCTATAATATACAATTTTCAAAGTGGTGATCTTAGATTAATGAACTCGTTTATTTGCGCTGGGGCAGAAAATTTTGAATAATCGTTGTCTCAACTTGACATCAATTAATGCTCAAGTAAAGTTTCCCCTCGAAACAAATCAGATTTTTTTTCTTTTCTAAACTGTCGGTCATGTTAGTTTACCTACAGGCTGAGGAAAATAACCACCTGTATAAATGAAGGCAGGCGTGAAAAACATGTAATTTGCACAGAAGCACTGGCTAGATGGCCCTTATCCCTTTGCCCTTCCACCTTCTGAACAAACCATCCCAACCTGACCTAGGACGTCTGCAATCTCATACCTTAGACGAGTTGCAAACTGCAGTGTGGTGAGTCAGAGCGCAGAAAAACCCTGTTAATTGGTCCAGTCTAGCTAGCCCCTGTCAGAGGAGGCCTTTCATGGCCTTTTCATGGGTTTCTCCTGGGAGAACTCAGGAGGCTGCCTGTAATGAGGCACCGTACCTGGTTGCAAAGGGGGGAATCAGGAGGGTCACTCGTGGGCAATTAGGGAGAAATAATGAGAGCTTTCTCTTTCTCTCAGTCTCTGTTCCCCCCCTCCTCCTCCTGTTTCCTGTGAGGAAGAGGACTCATCGGGTAACTTTTTAGGAAGATCCCATGAGAGGCAGCTAGAAGCCAAGAGCAGCACTGCAAGATGAGCCAGAGAGTTGTGCTATTCGGAATAGATATTCAATAAAAGGTTGGAAAGAGATGCAAACCCAAACGAGGCTATTATTTCTGTTTTGAGAAATGTTTCCTTTTTGCCTTTTTTTCTGTTGTTGTGATGCCCTATATATGGTGTGTAGGCAGCAGACACGCTGCTACATAGGTCTGACACTGTATATGATTTTTTTTGTATATCACCATTCAACTCTACATTTTTATCTGAACACTGAATCCCACACTCACCACCGTAATCTGTACATGTTGCCTGGATGAAACTCACCCAGAGCTCTGATGAAAGACACGATGATGTTTCCTTTTAGCAGCTACTGCACTCAAGATGTGTCTCATTTCATGGGGCACCTGCTTTGAGGGTGAAGACTGCTTGCATCATAATTGCTCGACTGTCCTGTCTATTTAGGAGAACACAACTTTCCTCTGGGAGAATTTGGAGTACATAACCGGTATAGCCTTCATGGCCTCGCATTTCCAAGAAACAATTGGGATCAAGCTGACAAAGAGATCAAAATGTCCATTATACAAGTTGATATGTGCTCCTCTTTGGTTGGGAATAAACAAGCTGAAGTATTAACTGAAGTCATGTGTTAAGAAGACAGCTTTGTTGACGTAGAGAATGACAAAGGGGAGTCTTTGCATCCTTACTACAATTAATGCTGTATCCTGCAAAGATGCATCTTATTCATGTGGACACAAAATGTACCCATCATCCTTCTGCCAGGAATAGCTTAAACAACAACCTTCATCTGTGGACTATGTCATTATATACTTCCTGTAACTCCTATACTCAGGCTTTGTGGATATAGTATCTTATATAAGCAGAATCTTTATGGAGCTTGCCATTGTAACCGATCTGTTTATGAGCACCCGAGGGCTACGATGAGATACGTACTATAGCACTGCTTGTGTACAGTTCATTATACCGTTCATTATACAGGGCCAAGATGAGATGCTGTAACTTATCTTGTATACAGTTGATTATACAGAACTCGTTTTTTCATCACTCTTGGGATTAGAGTGTTTTTTTATGAAGCCTGTGTGAGCTGCTGTGCCTCCTTCCTGGCTGCTTCTGTCTGGAGACACATTTCCACTTCTCTGACAGAGATTGATGTGCCGCCTGTCCCCAGCTGTAATAGCACTCAATATCCACCACACTTAATATCCAAATGGTACCAAATCAAAATCACCGTCAGGCTGACACTGGGGTGAAACACCTCAGCTAAGTGCTGCACCTTATTTACATGCATAGAGCCAATTCATTTTTTAGGGGTTGAAAGGTGATCAAGCATTTACATACAGGTAAGTGCCTCATGTGTGAAATTGCCCACATGCCTTTAAGAATAATAGAGACATATTTGAATGGTAATGGTGTTGGTTGTGGTTGTCATTAGTGAAAAGGACCGTAAAAATTGATAAAAAATCAAATGGAAATTGTATAAGGCACAGACAAATCTGCTTTGATTGCGCTCTATTTTAGCTGCAACGTTTTTCAATGTCTTTGGACACATTCATTGGCCATCAGAACCCATGGAGAGCCTTCTTGTTTATTTTTTCCATCTTATATGCATATTGCAGCAAAACACCCAGACCAAGTCAGCCAGTTAACAGATTCGATAGGAGAATGTGCAGACCCTAACATAAAGTCTCATTTGGAGCATGTGTACTGGTGTTCTGAAGACAGGCGCAATTGTCAAAACAATGCAATTTAGCGAGATTGGCCAGTGACACACTTGCACAATTAATTTCATTCTAAATCAAGTAGTGCCTTGTTATAATGTGTCACTTGTTATAATATAACATTCAAGCTTACGGTGTAGCTAATTACTCCAGAACAACCTCCCCATTCAAATCATATACTCCCATTGTGGCTGACATTCCCAATTTCTCTCATATTTTGAACAAATTCAAGACGTGAACAGAAGAAATAAATATACCATGAATATACAAAAACAGGTAGTGTTAGTGCACACGGTTCCATTGAAATTAAAGCTTTGTAGTATGTGATTCATCACTGATCTATCATTTATAACCTGCAGGTGGCAGTGGCTGCCTTCAGGCGTGGCACCGTGCCCTTTTTACAAAACCCCAGAGGAGGCAAACCCTCAGAGCAAAGGAGAGGCACCTTAAAAGAAAAAGTCCATCCTTGGGCAAGACCAGTTATACAGCATAGTACATAAAGGGTTGCTGAAGCTACTTTTTCTCTAGTGTACAAAGAAAATATATTTTAAAAAGCTTTTAACAGCTTCATCTGGACATCTGTATTTCTATTTCTTTTAGACTAAATTCCATAAAATGGTCTTTCATGATATGTTAAAAGCCCCAGTGTGCCTTCCCCCTGCTTGCACCAGTGGCTCTGATGATGCACAGTGCACCGTTTAGCATCCATCTATAGATCTGGACGCTTTTCATCTGAAATTCGCCCTCCGATTCTCTTCAAAGAACAGTTGACGTGTAAACTCGTATGGAGTTTGCATGGAGCGTGCATGGTAAAGTGTGGGTACGCAGTCTTTCAGCCTTTTCCGTTTTAAGTTGACTGTGCAGGTGTGGCGTGTTCTTGAACCCTTAATATGGATGCCACGCACAGCCTTTATAAATGAGGCCCCAGGTATTGTTTTGGATCCTGCTGTTTTGCCTTGGAGAAAAGGCCATAAATGTTATAGCAGCAGTGGAAATCCCTGTCTGGCATAAACTCCATCTGTGCACATGGGGAACAGAATGTGCGTGAGGCAGTAAAAAATGAACGTGAGGATTGTGAGATGGCCCTTGCAGAGAGTCTGTTACGCTGATAGAAAATGTGAAGCGCTATACTCATGGATGTAATGTAGAATGATCGTCTGTCTCCCCTGTTTATTTGCTAGCGTAAGGGCTGTAATGGAGACAAATGCTCGTCTGAGCCTGTGAGTCCGCCCTTAGTTATGTGTTCCTGTTCAGACAGTCTACTATGAGAGGACCACGTGAAGGCAGGTGAAAGGTGACTAACCTGGGTTTTATGCCTTAATGATTCCTGGTTACTGTCATAGCCATTTCCCAGTTTCCACCTGCAATACGACCCTCTGTGTCCACCAGATGCAAGGACCATGGATCAATATGCGATGCAATTTCCCTGAGGAATGAAAAAAGGATTCTTTAGGATTAGTCTCTCTCTCTCTGTCTCCCTATTTCCCAATTCCCTTAACCATTTTTGTGATATGCTAAGTAAACCTCAGTTAGGCATTACAAAGAAAAAACTCAGTCATTTATCTGGGTGAAGTAAAATTCATTGAAGACAGGAAACACTTTGCTGGAGCAACTAAAACAAAACCTGTCACCCAGGTCCTCCTAAAGCTCATGAAGAATGAGTCATCGCTGGTCCAGCACTCACCCCAGAGCGAGGCTGGCACTCAGCATGCCAGCAACATCATCTGATTTACAAGAGATGTTGCCCAGCTATTAGCTTTGAACAATTAAACGTGGTTGCAAGCAGTCAGTTTCACAAAGGTCCCGATGATATTGCCAATGAAGTAAAGTGTGGTTTTCATAAAGAATATCCTATACATTGTGCACACACACAAAAGCCCCGTTAAAACTCTCCAGGGCTCAAGCATAGGATAATGCAATTTATGCCTTCAATAAGAGAGAGAGGAAGTTGATTTCTTTTTCAGGTTTTTGACATGACTGGTTGCTGTTTTTCCCCAAACCTGTCGTATCCATTTGGATCCTATAAAAGTCTTTAATAATTCAAGTATCTGTGAGTCACAAAGGCTCTGAAAAGATGCTTTTCATCTACCTGGACCTCTTTACTTGGCAATATGTCAAGGCTCCACATGTATCGCTGACTTGTGTTTCCATGACAACATTACTCGTTCTAATTTTGAATATCACAGTGTGGGTACTGAGTTTTTGACCAAGATGAACATTGTGATAATTAAAAGAAAATACCGATGTTACGGAGTTTTCCTTTATCGTTATCATTTTCTGTACGCCTCGAGCCACATCTCATACCTCTTTCAAGCTTCAATGAAATCCACACAAATGATTTGTGGCTCCCAGACATAATGTTTGAAAGAATTTTTTTTTCTCACAAGTTTTAATTCAATTTGGATATTTTGAAATATAGTTATTAGTCACTTGATTTTCTTTTTTTTGACCGGCAGAAGTTGATGGGGAAAATGTGAGCCATAGTTTTGGGTAATGCTAATCCTAGCCCATATTCAAGGCACATCATCTCAATCAGTTCCCTCAGGATGGTAACAGCTCTGTAGACAACAGAAGAGTATTCTAGTGCACTGTAAACATTGAAGTGACGGTGAGGAGTTCAGTTTGGCTTTACTTACTGCTTGGTGCCATCTTAAATTAACAGATTTAAAAGAAAAGATAAAAACAACAGCCCCCTCCAGGGCTTAATGCGATAGTCTGACACACCTTTTACCTCAGCAGAAGACCCCACGACATAATTCTGTTTGATTATAATGTCAATTGTGACATTATGTCATATAAAAAGTAGCACATTTGTAAATAGTATGTGAACTTGCTCAGAGTTTGTCTCCGAAACTTTGCGTGATTGCTTTGTATTCTCCGCACAGTTCTGCTGCACAGTGGTTTTCAATGGTATTACCCATCATGGACACATTGCTTTAATTATGGAACGCAAAGATGGCTCAGGACCACCTTGGAACACGCATGCACAAACTTTTGCTCAGTTAAAAGCAAGCGTGTTTGAGCCCTTGTAATGATGTGCCGTGCACTGAGTTTGAAACTTCCCATGTCACAGAAATTTTTATTTCTCCTCTCTCTGTTTTACAGGCCATTAGACCCAAATTTTGGTAAAATCGATGCTGTCACAAATCAGTGATTTCCGTATTTTCTGCGGACTATAGACTTTATAGTTAGTGCTTTGCAGCAGTTGAGAGATGTCCACAGTGCAGTGGCTTACCAGAATTTCTGAAATTGACCCAGAAAAATCCATCCCCTGCTGAGTGAATGAATACAAAGTGTTTAAAGTTATGGTCAGACTGTTTCGATCACAACTTCAAAAATAATTTTTACAGCCTGTGGGTTTGTTGGGTGTGACCAAACTGGAATGGCCCTTTATTTAAAAATGCATAGGTTACGATGAGGTAATGCAGAAGCGGGATTGCCATTATGAAAGCAGGAAGACACAACATTTGCCACTTCCACTCGTCCTATTGTCAGATGTGTTCGTAGGGGATATTTCTCTCATCCTGTGCTTTGTTGATTTGCTAGGATGTCTTAGCTTCTGCTGGCCCCAGCTTTGCATGTGTCACCCAGTCTGTTTCACCACTGTGTTCTGACTTTTGAATGGAACCATATCTGAGAGGAATTAGCCATTGTATAAATGTGATAAAAAAAACTGCAGAAAAGACAAGGCTGACAAAGTAGACAAAAAGGAAGAATGAAAGGGAGGAGACAAAGGCTCTGGTTTATGATCTGAAGAGGAGACATCAGCATGTGTGGGCAGTGTTAAATAATTTACTCCCCCCTGATCAGACCCTATTTAATTAGCCCTTGTTCCTCCGATATAATCAGGCCCTCTTGGCTGGGGTGTTGGGCTATGAACTGTGAGGGCCGAGGAAACATCATATGCTTGCCTGCTGTGTGATCACAGCAGGGCCTCAGGTAGAGGACGCAGGGACACATCTTGCCAACTGACTACAGTTATTGCTAACAACACTAACAGGGCACAGCAGCAGACCCTAGTGACTCCTATAGGCCTGCTAACAGGCTGTCTACCACGTCTCAAAGCTTCACTTAACCAGAGTTAACCTTTTAATTATGGTTGTCTAAACAAGTTACGCAATTATGTGTGCATGCAATTGTGCACAGGTGGGAGCAGGTTATTGACAAGTTGACCCTGGACCATCCTTCAATCCCTAGTGACAGCATCTGTGGAACCTAGATCTTACTGGAAATGATAGCAAAGTGATAGTGTAAGTATTGTGTAGCCCAAGGCTAGTTAAAAGGAACTACAGCTGTCAGTGAATCCAATTTGAGGCCATTGCTTCCGCACCAAAAAAAATGTGGATGTGAAAAAAGTGGAAAATCACACCTGATGGTCCACTAGCATGGCTTTCAAGCCACTAGATGTTGGCATGGGAGTCTTTGTACAATTCAATTATCTGAAAAAAGGGGGTTAGGATAAAAATGGAAAGGTTGGACAAAAAAACAAAACAAAAAAAACAACAGAGCCTTGTCTATGTCCTTTGATTCATGAGCATGTTCCCTTCTTTCTTCCATGAAGAAGAAATGGCCAACCAAGACAGATTTTCCTCTTTTCTTTTTTTGTCACACTCCAGGATAGATGTGACTCTACCAGTGGAAGACATTGAATTTGGTCTAAGCCACAGGCCCATGATTTGCAGTCGGCGCTGAGGTGCACACTTTGATTCGCTCCATGCAGAGACGGAGAAAAGAGAAGATGACGAGGAAGATGAGGAGGAAGGAAGGGAACAGAAGTGTCGTGTCCTGCTGAGGTAATTTGCCTTGGGTCTTAAAGAGCTTTCTTGCACTGATGTTGAAAGTGTATGCAAGCTGATCTGAGAAATGGTGAAGATGTGGCAACAGCGTGAAGACCCAATGGAAGAAAATAAGAGCACAGCCCGGGCGTGATAGTAGCAGAGTTGGGTTTAGCTAATACTCATAATGTGTACAAGCACATGGATGCACATAGTCATGATCATTTGCAGACTCTAGTGGGCTTGGGAAAGCTAAGACCAATTTTCACAGGAGCACAGCAGTTTTGAGCTCACATAAGCACCTGTGACACCTTTGGCAGTGCCACAAGCTGACACATCACCCAAAGTTGACAGCATGGCTGGCACATGCCTGAGGGGCTGGGAAACTTCCCCTCTATAATTGCATCCCATGTCAACCTGTGACATGTCAGCCTCAACCAGCACGGAAGCTCACTAATCACCGCCAAGACCTCCTCCACCTCCTTTAGCCTCATGTTCCCCACCTACTACCACTTTCACCCTGCTCAACGCATTCACACTTCTCCCATCTCTATTTTTTTGCCGCTGTTTTCACCTGCTCTCTACCATGGTTGCCAGCCCATGCCAAGCCATTATATCTTAATAACAGCACCTGATGGCACCTGCATGAGTCATTTAACATTTATTCCATCTTTTATTTTCAAAGATATTTCCTGGCACTGCGGTGTAGCTGACACAGTTTGCAGATTGTATAATAATTACCAATATATTTGTCAAAATGGGTGCTGAGCTGCAACCTCTAGTTGTCTATCTGCACTCACAATGCTGTCACACATTTAAGCAATGTATTTTCCCTGATTTCAGATGAGGAGGCCATTGGTATCTTGATTATGGGCATGACAGCAAGTTTGTGTAAGCTGTGTAGCATAAAGTCCTTATGATCCCTGATACAAGATATTGGTTTGTTGGAACACATCTTGAGTGTGTGCGTGTGTATGTCTGAGTGAAAGAGCACGACATGGTGCTACTTCCTCTTGCTTCCTACAGATTGAGGTGAGAGCAGCCAGGTGGGGCTCGGTCGTCTCTGTGTGCCACAGTAACTGGATGTGATGGCTGGCCTCTGGGGATCTCTGCCTTAGAAGTGCTAAACGAGCGAAGCAGAGCAATCGCACTGTTATATGTGCATGACTGTCCCTGCGTGCTTGTGTCTGTGTGTATGTGGCAAGGCTACACACCCAGTTTCCTTCCACGTGGCATAATCTGCATTCCGGTTTGTGTACGTGTGTGTGTCGGTTAATGTGTGTAAGGACACTGCATTTATCCCGGGAGTAAATATACACGCCATGAGGCAGGTGATAAGAGCCTTTAACATATTAAATGTTGCCAGGTAACAAGCCTTCTAAATGACAAACACACAAAAGTGGCCACTGCATCAGGTCAGTGCAGTGGTTCTAACTTGTGTTGCAGAACAGGGCTGAAGGATTAATCGTTTTTACACCAGCATCGCAATGTAATAGAATGTACGTGTGATTTCCAGCTATTGAGAGAGATGCAGACATACGCACGCACACACACACACACACACACACACACCAGTAAAACAAGCTTAGGTTTAAGAGTTGTTTACATGTTAACAGCATCTTCTGTTCTGGTGATTAAAATATAACATTATTTATAAATTATGTCATATTAGTGTTATTTTTTAAAATATTTTTAACCTGAAGGTTATTGTTAAGTTTACCCCCAGCCCCATTTAAGAAATAAACAAATAAACCTTATTTTTTGTGTGTGTGGGCATGGTGGGAGTGTTGGGGAAAAACTCAGCAAAATCACCACAATGATCTGGATCAGGTTATAGCTTTATACACATTATCTCGATTGACTATTGATTGAAATTCTTGAATAAAAAAAAACAAAACATGGTCCTAATACTCTATCGCACAGTTGCAACATTGGTCTGATTTAGACTTTCCCAAATCGTTCAGTCTGACTGGAGAAAAAGTTGACATTCAGCAGCAGTGTCAATTGACTAACGACTCTAGTCACACAGATGGTGATAACACACTGGTTCCGGCTTACCCTCCCCACTCAAGAGCTCACTCAACCACCCACCCACAAACATCTCAATGTGATTGTTAGCCTGAAGCCCCTGAAAAAGGGCAAGCTGTCCCCCAACCCTTTATTAACCAAATGGAATTGACTTAAATCAATTAAGGAGTAAAAATTTGCCACAGGTTCTCCCGCGAGAGGGGGCAATGTTTGTGTACATGCCTGCATTTTGCACATCAGCTGTTTATGTGTGTAGATTTTTACACATACAGTACGTGTGTGTCTCAGCGAGTGAGGAAGTGACACTTCGTTCTCTTTGAACCTATACACCTGCAAAACAAAGACCTCATGCATATGAAAACAATGACGATGTGCGTTATGCATGTGCAGGCTGCGTTCTTGCCGCGGGCCAATCAAGGCCCCAGTGGTAACACTATAGAAGCCCCTCTGGTAGCGCAGGGGCCCCGTAGCTTTGCCCGCGCCCTTGTGCACCACCCGAGCCGAGGTGAATGCCAAGAAGTCTCCGAGCCACTCCATCAAGCACCCACTCCCAAGGGAGCACCAGCCAATGAATTACAGATTAGATCATTGTTACAGGATCATAACTGTGATCTAATTGCCAATTTCTCTTTTTAATTGAATTTGGTGGAGTGCAGAGGACAGAGATAGGATTCCTGGGACTTTGTGTTGAGTCAGGGAGCTGACTGGAGCTGGTCCACTGTTGACCGGGCAGCTAATGAGGAAAAAAATTGCGGAGTTTGACATAAGCCTGTAAACTAGGCGTTCCCTGCAGAAACACGAGCCATAATATCCTCCGCAGTGCCTCTTATTTGGACTGAATTTCATTTTTTCATTCTGGGTGTAGCCTGATTGGAACTGCTTGAATTGTATCGACGCGGTTAAATGAAATCAATGTAAATTCAATGCAAAGATCGCACGCGGTGCCTGGATCGGCATCTTATGTTACATCGTATATAATCTCTCCCTGTCCCTAAAACTGAACCTTTGGGGTGCTGCACTGGGTCCTAGGATAGACTAATTGTAGTTTGTCCCCCCGCCACCTCCGCCCAACCGTCGGCCGACCATAAATGAGCTCTGCAGTGTTGCCTGATTATAGCGTGGTTAAATTAGATGAGATAAGTTAGCCCACATCTCCTCCGCAGCCTTGCTTGAGAGCTGACAAGCCCAATACATCTGCTGTGGCTATGGTAATTGTGGTGGGGGTGGGATGGAGAGGAGTGATTTGTTTGTGTATGTGTGTGTGTGTAGAGGCGTTTGAATGGGAGAAGGAGCCTTTCTCTCTCTCTCTCTCTCTCTCTCTCTCCCCCTCTCTCTCTATCTATCTTCCGTGTGTTCCTCAGTACCTGTCATTGATGAGGAGCCAAGGAGAAGCTTGAGCTTGAAGCTGTCATCGGCCCTCTGAATCCGTCTGCCTCACTCTATCATCCCTCCCCTCCTATTGTCATTCTCTCCTT
>OMNV01018005.1:8276-35945 GCA_900303265.1 Brotula barbata
TTTTTTCTTTGACCTGACCGTTGTGCATGTGGGTTGGATTATAGGTGAAATAATCCCTCCTCTCCTCAGGTTGTAACACACTGAGAGGCTCTCCAGCCTTTCGATTCTGGATGCTACATCTATTTCTGCCTCATTGCAGTTTCTGCTCATTCACTCCGGCTCGCCGCCGTGCAATAAAACAGACAGGAAGAAGCGAGCGGGTCAGCAGTGCCGCTCTGATTCTAAAACAGGAAGATGCACATTCTTCTCACCGATTAATCCCAGGGAGGAATTTTGTCATCGCAATCAATTTTCAACTTTTTCTTGTCTCTTTAATTGAAAATGGAGGTTTGTGAGTCTTAAGCCGCTGTGTAATTTAAGCAGGGTGCAGGTTTAAATTAGAAAAATGTCATTAATTCCTTATAGGTTTGTCATCTGCGGGTTGTTTTTGTGGCCTACATTGTGTTTCGCCTTCACGTTGAGACAAAAGTGGTAGCATCCGGATTCAACTCTTCCCTCATTAAGCTGCAGCGTTGTCATTTAATTATTTCCTCATTGTTTTGTTTGCGCTCGGTGCTGTCTGTTCTCACAGGGATTGTGTATCTGGCTTCTGTCCATGATAAATTTCTCTGCTGATACAGTGACTCTTCTACTTTCGCTGCCTTTTGTTGTTCCCTCTCTCTGTGTGCTCAAAAATCTGCAATCAACAGCTTTTTCAGCGTGGAAAGGATTTCATTTTCAAGATGGAATGTCCTCTATTTCTAAAAAGGAAAAAAAAAGGATTGCCTCCAAACAAGCACATCTCTGTGGATGCTACCGAGGTTATAATGTCTCGCAAGGCAACAGAGGAATACGGCCAGTGATGCAACTCTTGGTGAGCTTTACATGAGCCGTATCAGGCCTGGGCTGAACCAACTGATTTATTATATCACCTGAGTGGACTCAACAGACCTTGACAGAAACATTGCTGTCTTTTTTTTTGTAGATATTAAGTCTATGTTGATATTGTGCCGGTTCCAGAGACAATATTTGGCTTTTAAATTGGTCCGAGTGCTTCAAATCTGCCAGCTTCTGTTTGACTACCCGGACGCTCATTGAAGCGACTGTCGGCTTCCTCAGCACACACACGTGATGAATATCTATGTCCAAATGCCTCGCCTAGGAGAGTCCAGGGGGCCGCAGAGGAGTTCATCCAAGTAAGAAATCTGCGTTACGCCGCCTCACGCGTGCCATGTGACGGGTGCGTTTATTTAAAGAGTGCATTGAGCGCATACAGTACATGCTGACTCCGAGCGGCCCCGGAGGTAATCAACCACTTCATTAGGAGTCAGGGCACGAGCCTGCACCTTTTTACTTGGACAATCTAGAAAGACTTGAACTAAAATTAGACCCGCCAAGGCAAAGGGAACAAGTTTGACTGTAATAAAGCCGTGATCCTCCAGTGGATTGGAGACAGAATGATTAACTCTCAGGAAATTGTCGGTATCTCTCTGATAGATAATTATAATTCATCTCGTTTGAGCGCCTCGGGGCGGCCAAGGTGTGGTGGAGGATGGCGCCGACCTCTTGACCCACTAAATAATCGCAGCAGAACCAGTAAGGCGAACCGATGGCTTCAGGTGGCTCCCATAGGGGCGTGGCTCTCAGTTCGAGGATGTGTAAATGTTGTAAATGATGCAGCCGATGTCATCAAAAACATTCTCACGTCCTGAAACTGTCCTAGGTTTCCATTTTGGACGTATGTTTATGGTTGGGGATGATCAGCGGTGATGGGTGGGGAAGTGTAAATAGATGATGTGACATTATGGTGACATTTACAGCACGTCCTACTGTATATTCTCACCAGAGCTGCTGCATAACGGGGCGCTCCATCTCTCCCATCACACCGAAACACTCACAGATCAAATCTCTCTGTTTGTAATTTAGTCTCCGTACGCAGAGAGCCTCGGCCCGTTAATGACGTGTGATCGTCTTTATGGAAATCAGTCACAGGGGGCCACGACCCAGCATCAGGACCAATACAGCAATTTGTCAAACTTAGCCGCTCGCTCGTTTGATAAGGAGCTGAGTTCAGGTGAGTTTACGCCCAGCTCGGAGTCGTGATGCCCTTCCTTGTGTCTTGTCCTTCTAAAATACCTTAAAAGTTAATAATCCACCTCGTTAGCCACAGCTTAAAGTTAAGATAATCCAGTCAAACTTTGTTTCTTTGCCCTTGCATGCTTTTGTCTTTTGCTGTATCTTTGACAGAAATTGAATTACACGCATACATTTGCATTCGGCACATCCGTTCTGACCGGTCGTTCTCTGAAGCGGTCCGAGTGTAGAAACCTAAACCTCCTCCAACAGCCCGGGCGCATCTTTGCTTAAAAGAGCTCCAACAATATTTGATTGCTGTAATTCTGTTTATTCGCGATGAATTATTGAGGAGGATCTGCCTCCCCTGCCTCCTCTGAGAGATCACCGTTGGGGACAAGGCAGGCCCTTGTTTCATTTTGACTCTTGATGGTCCCCTGCCTCTCTACTGTTTCCCTTTTTTTTTTCTTTTTTTTTTTGCCAATGCGACATTTTGGACAGTGCTTAGTTTGACAACGCTGAACGCCTGCTGAGCGAGCTCTTCAGTTCAGAGCTGCGTGTTCCCCCGTGAGACTCCAGACGATCACGCCATAGATTCAAATCCACGTCGTTCGCTGCACACACCTGAGCTGAAAATGAACGTTTGGTGTGAAAATGAGCACGAAGACCGTGTTTTAATTTCAGACAAGAATAACATCTTCCACCAGGTTTACTTGGAAACCTCATGCATTTGTAAGCGTGCGGGGTATTTTCCAGCTCGCTGCTCGTCAATGACATAAAGGTCTCAGGATTATTCTGTTTGTAAAGAGGCCGGCAGAAACTCAGCAAAGTTTCTCATAATAGAAGAGTCATTTGAATAGTTATGCGCTCACACCGATTCTTTCTTTCTTCAGACACACTCTGTGTTCCTTCCTCTGAAACGAACCGTATGCACCGTCTGACACTCTTGTGCATGAAAGTGTAATTTTAATTTAGAAGAAAATATGCTAGGCTCAGCAATCTGCTTTATGCTGGCTCCTTTAAAGATCTGGAGGATCAATTCTTGAAAATTGTGAGGAAATGTATTGAGATAAACTTTAACACTTGTAACTGTAAGTGTCCGTGGTAACTATGTTGTTTCCATCTGTTGTGTTTAGGTGGTTGCTGGAGAAAAAGCACAGCCCAGTGCTGGATCCCAGAGGGACTCTCAGTGTGGTCAGGACCCTTGAGAAGAAGAAGGAGGGTGCATGGAGGGTTCAAGGCCGGTAAAGCCAGGGTCGTCAGCCAGCCTCTGGTTGGGGCTGGTCTCCGTGGCCGTGACCTTCCTCTGCGCAGAGGCCCGGACCACTCCGAGCCCTTTACTCAACGCCAGCAATGGGACCTGCAGAGGCAGCTCCAAGTGTCGGCCGGGGATCATCCTGCCCATCTGGTATCCCGAGGATCCCTCGATGGGAGACAAAATCGCACGGGTCATTGTGTACTTTGTGGCCATGATCTACATGTTTCTTGGAGTGTCAATCATTGCCGACCGCTTCATGGCCGCCATTGAGGTCATCACTTCCCAGGAGAGGGAAATTGTCGTCAAAAGGCCCAACGGGGAAACGACCACCACCACCATCCGAGTGTGGAACGAGACGGTCTCCAATCTCACCCTCATGGCCTTGGGCTCCTCGGCCCCTGAGATCCTGCTCACCCTAATCGAGGTCTGCGGTCACGGCTTCCACGCGGGCGAGCTCGGGCCTTCCACGATCGTCGGCAGCGCCGCCTTCAACATGTTTGTCATCATCGGCCTGTGCGTGTCTGTCATTCCACAAGGAGAGGTACGCAAGGTCAAACACCTGAGAGTCTTCTTCGTCACCGCAGGCTGGAGCGTTTTCGCCTACATCTGGCTCTACATGATCCTGGCCGTGTTTTCTCCCAATGTAGTCCAGGTCTGGGAGGGTCTACTCACGCTGGCGTTCTTCCCTATATGTGTGATCCTTGCCTGGGTGGCGGACAGACGACTGCTGTTCTACAAATTCATGCACAAGAAGTATCGCACCAACAAAAACAGAGGCGTCATCATCGAGACGGAGACGGAGCGCGCCAAGGGGATCGAGATGGACGGCAAGATGGTCAACTCTCACTTCATGGACGGCGGCGCGGCCAGCAATCTCATCGGACTGATCGAGAGCAAAGAGGTGGACGAATCTCGACGCGACATGATCCGGATCTTGAAGGACCTGAAGCAGAAGTACCCGGAGAAAGAGCTGGATCAGCTGGTGGAAATGGCAAACTACTACGCTCTCTCCCACCAGCAAAAGAGCCGCGCCTTCTACCGCATCCAGGCCACGCGGATGATGACCGGCGCCGGAAACATCCTGAAGAAACACGTGGCAGAGCAGGCCAAGAAGAGTGCCAGTGTGCAAGAGGTGCGCGTGGAGGAGCCAGAAGAGTACGTGTCTCGAATCTCCTTCGAGCCCGCCGTCTATCAGTGCCTGGAGAACTGCGGCGCCGCCATCCTGACCATCACCAGAAAGGGCGGCGACATCGACAAGACCATCTACGTGGATTATAAGACGGAGGACGGCTCGGCCAACGCCGGGGCCGACTACGAGTTCACAGAAGGCACGGTGGTGTTCAAGCCGGGAGAGATGATCAAAGAAATAAGCATCGGCATCATAGACGACGACATCTTTGAAGAGGACGAGCACTTTTTTGTCAGCCTCGGTAATCTGCGCGTTCTGGAGACCGAGGACGAGTTTCTGTCCCCTAACAGTCTGCCGTACCCAAAGGCCACGCTGGGGTTCCCCTCCGTGGCCACTGTCACCATCCTCGACGACGATCACTCGGGCATCTTTACCTTCGAGAGCAGCGCAATCCACATCAGCGAGAGCGTAGGCATCATGGAGGTGAAGGTGCTCAGGACTTCTGGAGCGAGGGGGACGGTCATTGTGCCTTATCGCACCATGGAGGGGCTCGCCAAAGGAGGAGGGGAGGACTTTGAAGACACCTACGGAGAGCTGGAGTTCAAGAACGATGAGACGTGGTAAGACAGCTCTTCTAATATTCTGATCGCCGCAACCCCAAATGCTCTTCACTGTACGTTTGCATTATATTTCAGTTATTAACATTTGGAATCAATCGCATTTAGGCGGCAGAAATAATTAATTTACCCCTGGGCGCACGGAAAAACTTGATGTTTTTTGTTTATGTATTGCAATTTTGGAGCACTTAACCCCGCTGAGAAATGATAAGTGTGTGATAAGACAGCTGTCTTCAAAGTCCTCTTCCACACTCGTATTTTAATGAGTTGTCTCCTTTGACGGTGACATCATTTAATACTAAATACTTTCCAACATATTCACGCGCGACTTGCACTGAACTTCACGGCTACTCAACGTACCCGCTCGCGTCCCTCTGTTTTGTCATCAAGAGATTTTGCTCCGATCAAAGCACGTGAGGCGTGCAGCAGCAATTCAAATATGCGATTCATCGCACAATTGTGGAAACAGGAAGTCATTAAGTAAATCCCCTTTTGCTTCTCTAATCCCCACTGATTTCGTTTTCCATTCCCTTTTTAAAGATTGTTTGTGTGTCATTTCTGCTTTGCCTGTAGGGCAGCGCAGGGTGAAAAAAGAGAGAAAAAATCCCAGCCAGGTCTCTGCTTCATGCCATCATGACAGTATGTGTGTGTGTGTGTGCACAGCAGATACACATGTACTCATCACTGACTGGTTTTAGAATTAAAAAAAGGCGTGCACATAAGGTTAGGCTGTGTAAATAATAAAGATGACTTATGTAAATGGCAGATGTTATTCAGCGATATCTGCTGCACCATCTGTGTACAATCCTGCACCATAAAGGCAGAATAAGTGGAACCTTTTTGGCACCGCTGCTGTAATTGTATCACAGAGTATAATACGGTTCATGTACTGTGCGGTACTGCGGTATTTTGGACCAAAGCTTTGGGATACTGGCATGTGGACAGTGAAAAAAATTGATTTGTTGATTTCACAGCTCGCGTCCACTCGCATTTCACACCTTGGTCTGCAAAGCACTGAATCAAAGTGACAGGCGTCTGTGACATCTCCGCTCGCCAATACCATCATCGCCACAACCACCAATCAGGGCGCTCCCGGTGCGATTTGGCTGACTGGCAGGGTCTGATGTCCAGGTTTGAGTTCCTGAGCGCTGAGGCGGCTCAGGGGAGGCAGAGGGGGGACTGACTGTGGGAGTGATCAGCGTGCTCCTGGGGCCTCCGGAGCTCCCGGGGTTTGGCTTGATTTATGTGAGAGATGCAGTTTGGACCCAGACTGAACGCTGCCAGGGTTGTGCGGAGACAGACCGTTATTACGAGACTGCGATGATGTTGTCGGCTTTGTGAGGGAACTCTGCCGTATCGATCTGTTCTTTGTGCTCCACATTGTGCTGCGAGTTAGTCCGGACCGTGCAGCAGGGCTCCGGCGTGAGAGCACTCGATTTGACTCGCCATGAATTGATGAATACAAGCCATCGGGGAGAAGATTGAGACTGTATGATCAAATATTTATCACTTCACACCATGGCGAAAATAGAAGCGCGTTGAACAGACTTTTGTTCGGCCTCTTGTTCAAAATTGGTGATTTCTCGGTCAGGAAATATCTGCCTGCACGTTCAAACCATTCCAGGAAGTAACGATGTTGGGAATATTTAAACGGTGCCTGATCCATTCCATCCGTTCAGGAATTAAATAATCTCATTGGGCTGGAAAACATTTTCACCTCTTTTTAAAAAGTTCAGACTTTTGGCCACAACAGAAAAATGGAGCAAGGAATTTTTTGAAAATAGTTGTATTTTATATATATATATACTGTAAGGTCATGAAATAATTTTGGAAATATATATCACAACATATCTTTGATTCCAATAGGATTAACTTTGCTCCACAAAGTGATACAATTATTAAATGTTTATTGTTACTTAATATTGATATGTGCTGACGAGGCTTCTTCCTATCATTCATGCTAGGCGGAGTCCACCCTCCTCAGTGCGCTTTAGCTGCAATGTTTTTGTTGTTTTAGCTAATGTTAGCTCTCAAGCTATTGCTATTGCTTGCTACTGTTAGGCTTAAGCTAGCCAGCTAAGTGGAGTGAATGACATGGTGAGGACAGAGAATAATTAATTAATTGATTCGAGAGGTGATTTCACATACAGTTAGCTTACTTGCCCCCTCTGTGGGACACACACTTGACGGTATTTAAAAAAATTCACACCTAAAGGAGTATTTTAGCTGCGTACGTGAGTAAATATACTTGGTGACTTTTAACATTTGTGCACATGGACTTTGAAGAAGTTTTGACAGGATGTGCTGCAAAGAGACTAAAGTTATTAGTCTGCACATATGCGATCAGTATTGATGAATGTGCTGCAGTTGGAGCAGTGATAGATGGTATACAGTACGCGGAGCACTTCGGCCATTCCTCATTTAACCACTTAAACAAGGAAAATTGTTCATATGCATGAACACGTTCGAGTATTAACGTGAAATTCTCTCCGTCGCCCTTCAGAGGCTCCCGGATCTTTTTTCAGCTGTTACGGAACTTCCAGCAAATCTCCAGAAATTTCCATAATTACAGTTGGACAGTGAGGAATTAGGTTCTGTGTGCATCCATAAAGAGGAGCAGTGAAGATGACAGCTTCATCCAGGATCATACTGGAAGATTCATGACAACATTTCCATACGCCAAACAAAGGGGATGAGTAAGTAGAATATGCACTAAAAGCATAATTACACTGATGTGTCCACGGCAGCCTTGAAAGCTCTCCTCAGGGTCGTTCTCATGCTCACAACCTAAAAAAAAAAAGAATTTATTCGGCATATTTATCTTCACATTTATTTCCTACTGCAGGTTTGTGTGCTAACGGAGAATAGTGCAATGCTTATTTCCTTTTTTGTATACATGTTGAAGTGAGAGATCGACTTCCTGTTTTGTACAACATATTTTTGCTCCACCTTTTATAGCACAGAGAGTAGACAGTGTGAACTTGAGTATGTTGACCCTTGACCTAGACTAGAAAGAGCTGGCCAATCAGGACACAGAGGGCTTTTTGGCAGACGGTGGTAAAAATGCAAACCTTTCAAAATAGATTCATGAGAAGTCTGGATTACATGTTTCCTTTAAAACAACTCCTTTTTGCTCATTTTGAACTAATTACTGCATCTAATTGACATTTCCATATCAATTAGACCTCATAATGCTGCCTCTTTCTTCCCCCTCTTTTCTCTCTCTTTCTATTGTACGAGGCATCGACTCTCAATCTCTTTTGTCACACTTTGGGCCTTTTGTTATCAACCAGAGTGGCAATTTATTACAATCCTAATCTGGAGCTCGGGAACACGTCACTCCAATTCGTAGGCCGACAATCGCTCTCAGCATGGAGGAAGCAGGTTCCTGATTTCTCGATTACAGAGCCGCCACTTAGCGACATGAAATAACTAATGGTAACGAGCGCCTCCCGATACGTTTGGTTAACGGCAACATTTTGGAAGCACCGTCGGAATTTCTATAAGCGTGGCTCTCATTGCCAGAAAGAAGGCAAAACGAAAAGTTGAGTAACCTCTGGAAAATTAAGTCTAAAATGTCCTGAAACACTGACATTTTGGAAATACAAGATTTAACTACCAACCACAGCTGTCAGTGGAGTGTAGTTGAGTAAAAAGCACAATATTTCTTGCAGAAAATAGGTTGTGTTTCCCGCTGGTCCAAGTGTACAAAAATCCAGCCGTGAAGACAGCTTAGTCTTCACTTCTGGGAAAAGAAAGAGAGGAGAAAATGACAATGGGCTGCTAATGATCGTCAGATACTAAAAACAGCTAAAAATGGGGGGGGAAAAAAACAATGAACACCCTGATTCAACCCTCATTATTTAATAGGACAAATTTTTTAATAAATCCTGAAAATCTCCAATATTTTTGGTACACACAGAACCCTATAGATACAGACAGTAGATTGTGTGTTTCTTGGTTTGTGACATCACATCGTGCAGGATCCCCGGAGATATGTGAACATGTGACTGGTGCATCTTCCTCCACATATGAGCGTGACTCTCCTGCCTTACATTTCAGAAATAGCATCATGCATTCAGTTATTTATCGGGCATACGCTATTCCAAGAGCCACGGCTTTACCTCCTCCGTCCTTCCCTCTGTGCCTCCCCCGATGTTCAGGCCATTTCTTTAATATCTCAGGAATGTGGAGCTGTCACCCCTCTGGGCATCATGAGTGACAGAACACATGTCCACGCTGATCCTCATCCTGCTGACCGCTCAGCTTTTCCCCCTGCCAGCACTTTTGCAGACATCCTGGAATAGACCCACGAGGTTTACCTTACTGCTCCAGCACTCTCACGCATAGCCGGCACGGCCACGAGCTCCTCTGATCACACACACTGATCAAAGTCAGCACAGAGGGAGGATCAGTGTGTGGGAATCCAGCGAAATTTAACAACACCTAAAAAGAAAAGCATGCAGGAGCGTCAGTATCGGTCTGACTCTTCTGTTTAGGATGAATTTCGTTTAGTCATAAACTTTTCAGACTTTCAAGTCTATAATCGTTAAACACGTTTAACCTTCTGTCACACTGTGTATGATTGTGACCAACAGGATCTGATTTGATTTGAGGTCTTGAGATTTTCTTGGATTCCTGCCCATGCAGAGTGTGTGTCGTACTGTTCACACCAGTCTTCCGGCGCTGTCTGTAATCGGCCTGTGTCTTCTGTGTTTCATGGCACCTTAGGGTGCAGTCACGCTTTGTTGTCTTTGGTTATGTGGTAACATTTTCTTTGTAGTACTGTTTTTCGAGCGGGTTCATAAAATTTGGCACGGCCCATTTAAAAGGGAAGTGCGGCTCGTCAGCAGACGTGACACGGACTCGCAGGCGTCTTTTTTTCATTTTTGGATGCAGTCTGGCCTTGATTTGATCTCTTTGTTGTCGCGTTTGAGATTTTGGCCGATGAGGGAATTGAAAAAACGAAGGGAATCAAAAAGCAGGTAAACATGAAGAAAGAGCCCAGAATTTGTTTTTCTTGGCTTTTCACACGCGAACCATGGCTGCTGCCCATTCACTGCAGCCGATGCCAAATACTCAGAGGTTTGTTGGGTTTCAATCACAAAGTTTGACAAGTATTGCAAGCTGAAGTCTTGAATTTGTGATTGGATTGCAATGCGACCTGCGTGTGTCTGCGCATGGCAACATTTGATGGGCGCGGTCATGTGGTTTATTGGAACGCTGCGTGGCGGCGTGATGCTCTGTCTGCTTTGCTTTCTGTTTGTTCTTCATTTTTGCTAATTTAGTTGGTTTAACATTGAAATCATTTTGCACCATTTTTCTGAAAACATCATTTATTTTCTGTGTTTTAAAATGCTCAGGAAAGCTATTGTGCTGTGAATTAATGCAATATAAATGCGGTCATGCTGCCATGCATTTTACCATATGTGGGCCGTCGCCGTTATATTAATAACACAATTTTTATTTATTTTTTTGCATATTTTTGCATTGAGTCACAATGCACAATATGTAGTGATGTGTTATGGTGAGCAAAATTTTGTTATATGATCAATTTTGTTACTATTATTATTACTATTGTTATTATTAATATTATTCTATGATTTGGCCGTAAGACGACATTAAATTGTTCTTTGATGTTACAGAGGATTTTGGAGCTCAGTCGGGTCTCTACCAGTGATGGAGTAATAGACACAGGGATCAGTGTGTAGAGATGTACAAACACACACACACACACACGCATACACACAGCGGGAACACACTAACACACTGGGTCTAACCCATCTGGAGACAAACCCTAAGATTCATGGGAACATTTCTTATCTTACCTAAATTATTGTTGCTTTTGCACTTCAGCTCCAGCTTGCCCGTACTGAACAGACACACACAGACTTGTGCACGTATGCACACGCACACACACACACACAGGTTGAGAGGCAATAAATATGCTGGCCCTGCGTTTGTTCCTCCCAGTTGGGGGAATGCAATTAAGTTAAAGCTTATTTATAACACAATTCAGTGCAGGGCGTGTCGCCAGTGCCGATCCTCCCCCGGAGTGTTTGTGTGTAAATCTGACCGGGGATCATATATTCTGGCTCCACAAACTTTTGACAGTCTCTCCTGCCTAATAGAGTTAGGCTCCAGGTAAGTGCACCATTTTGACCCATTTAACTGTCAAAGCGCTCAGCTCGACCGTTTGTTTTTCACAAATAAACCGAGCGTCGTGTTTGAATTTGGTTTGAACGCGATAAAAGTGGAATGACACCTGCTATTACAAAATGAAAACTCCAATAAATCAGTACTTTTAAGTGCTTCGTTGACAAAATGGTAATGCCTTCACGGGCTGGGTCCTAAATATTTTCAAGTTTTTGAATAATGTATTTAGGTGTCATTCCCCTGAAATAAATGGAAATTAGTTCCCATACGGTATGGCACCATCATTTGTCTTTTTTAATATTTATCATTTTTGTGCGATGCAAAACTGGACTTTGGAAACTTTTTAAATATAATATGTTAATAACAGAGTAACTTTTCTAATATATAAGATATAAGCGCGCCCCGTATTTGTCCTTCTCTTCTCCCGTCTCGTCCATTATTTGCCACTCCAAGGATAAAACAGGCCGGTCGCCGCGGCTCCAATTAATCTCTGCAAAACCCAGATCCTGCTCTAAATTCTACTTTCGTCACTTCATCATCCTCGTTGCGGTGTAACCTACGTACATCTGATGTTGTGATCGGCCACCGCTGAAATGTGAATGCGCTGCTGTATTTGATCTGTTGCTTTAATTAGTGTGCGATAGTTAGCGGAGAGGAGGGCTGAAAGGCTCCGATGCTGCCTGCAGTCGTATCAGATGTGCTGTAAACAGGAGTGGCTCTCCTGGAAGTAAGGATATGTAGTTTATATCGGAGTTTATTGTCTTTGATATCTCCCGCCGGGCCCCACAAATTGCAGAATTGTGTCAACACACGGTGAACGCCGTAAATCTAATCAGTCACAATCGTGTGATGTAACAATTTACTCGGCGTACCAATACAAGGAAACGATCAGCTTCAGAACAGCTGTGTTCATCTGAGCTCCGTCATTACAACATACGAGTAGAAGAGGTGAACAGTCAACAGAAAGAAAACATGAGAGCCCTAATTTACTCTCATACTCTCATAAGTGAAAGACTGTTTAGTTATACAAACATTATACAACAAACAGATCACCCCTAATTTTGGAGACTTTGATTTCCGATCAGTTGAGATGTTACAGTGGGTACAACGTGGCAAACTTTACCTCTAAATGCCCTTAGAGCTAAACTCCAAGTGAGGAGCCATCATTTTTATTGTTTGAAAAAAACAACAGCTAAATTTAACATCAATTTTCTATTGTGTTTCTGTTGTTCTTGGACAGATTTTTAGTTTTAACGAGCGTCTCCGGTTAGGATTTTTAGTCGTGTCTGACGTTCCCGGGCAACTGATGCAGGGAGGACTTTTAGTGACATACATGGAAGAGTTGGTTTTTAGTTTGGGTAAACAAACCATAAAAAATGGAAGAAAATACAACGTAAATGGAGAAAGAAAGTCTGTTGTGCCAAAATCCGACCCCACTGCAGACTGACTCCTCCTCACATGCGTACATCTGCACGCTAGTTTATGCATATTTAGAGAATGATTTTGTAATTATAAGAGCGTTGGTGCACCAACCTGCTGTCATCACCTGCTGCTATTGTTGGACGTCAGTTGTAAGAGGTAATAAACACATCACTAAGTAACTACATTACTAAATAACATAACCAAATTAGTTAGTGATTAATACCTGCACTCAATCTGCATAATCAAAACGAAGTTATGCAGGTTGTAATGGTGATACTGTAATAATCAATAATCATAAAACGCACGTATAAATAATCAATCAGCCTTTAATCACCTTTTATTTACACACATAAGAAACGTGCTTACTGCTGCTCGCTGGGCTTCACTTTGTCTGTGGGACGTTCAATACAGGCTACTGCTCTCATTTCATTCCCAGCATGCCAGGGTGACGGTCCGGGGGGCCGGCGGGGGCCCCCATCCCGGCCCTGCATCCGCATCCAGCGTGCGCATACTTCGATAAAGGTCAGCGCGGCTCCACAGCAGCAGCATTAAGACGAGAAATCGATGGCGCTCACAGAGAGGGGAGCTAAGGTTGCACCGAGCACGGCGAGGGGTTTGCAAGGACTGCAGGAGATGAGAGAAGCTGACGGGCTTTGGCTTTTTTTTTTTTTCTGCTGCTGTCTGACTTTTTATCGGTGAAACAGTGGCATTTGAGAGTGCCGAACGTGTGCACATTCTCACGCGGAGCGGAGATTCAGATGTGTGAATTCTGTTTTTAGCTCTTGATGTCCGAGCAGCCCCACGGGCACGCGGGGGGTCAGTAAAGGTGAACGTATGAATAAACAGGCAGAAGGTGAATATACTCCCAGAATGCCTTTCTCAGAGTGGTCATTTGTGATGCAACCGTACGTACGGCTGACGTTTGTCACCGCCTTGGTTTTTAGCACTTCATGCTGTGTTATTTTTAGTCACAGACGAGGATATTTTTGTTCCTGAGTACATTACTTGTACCATTACAGGTGCAGTTCTGGCCCGCATGGGACCATGTTTGTACTTTTGTGGTACCTAATGGTACTTTTTAAGGAAGACATTTGCAGTAAAGGGCACAATGCTGAACCTTCGCCTAAAGAGACCGGCAGTCTACCCTGAAAATCACAATTCTTTCTTTCGAGTATTCCTATTTTTTTAAAATCTTTTTTTTGATTGTTACTCACTTTTCCAAAGTACACATACTCTAAAAAATGTCATCCCTTGTGTCCCCTGGACAATATAGCAAGGAGAATCTGTGCAAGACAGCACAGGCAGCACTGCACCATGGGTAAATGATCAAATTATGAACTACAAAAAAAAGCAATGCTGAAAATGCAGTAAATAATAGAAAAATGAATTAAAATAAGGAAAAATTAAATATATAGGCAAGAACTCCAGCCAAAGCACAATATTGCAGCACGACGCTTTGGTTGGTTCCCATTCTCTGCTTTTGTGCTGCGTAATCCATCGCTGATTTCATCTGGTGCAGTCACTCAGTCAGCGGCATGCATTAGTGCTGCTAAACTTGTTAGGAGACACAGGTGATATTTGACTCTATTTGCCCTTTGACCCCACATAAGTCCTGTCCCGTCTCGATGATGAGGGCAGGGATTAGTTGGCATTTTAGGAATCCCCTTTGGGAGCTTGGAAAGTAGTGCTGGGTGTGGTAAAGTCATACCTTTATGTGACCAAATGACACACAGTAGCAGGAAGTGGAATTCTAGTCGATTTAAGACCAATTTACCGTTGCAATGATCCTACTTAGTTACCCCTTAGTACATCAAAGCACTTACCTTAATAGGGGACTAAGAAGTGGATACTGTGATGGTAAGAGGGGATTACAAAGGTGTGGCAGAAGGGGAGTGTGTAAGGGCAAGACAGCTTTCCTCTGCATTTATGTTTGATTAGATTAGATAAAATTAGATTAGATTAGATCAGATTATATTATTATAGGTGCGGGGCAGAGAGAGGGGATGACATTCAGCAAAGCAACCTGTGCTTTAGTGGTTTCGTCCTCTTTAACACGGGTGTGAACGTGGTATTAAGGCATCGGATTAAAAGCCGAGCCAAGCGTACCGCCCTCACCATTTGGTTGTAAAACTCCTTCTTCCTGTGACCGGGAAGGAATTTGATCTTGGCTGGCATGAAGGTTCATCTGCTGTCCAAAGCTCCGTCATACCAGGCAGCAGGAAGGGCCGACGACAGATGGGGTTAGGGTTTAGGCTCACTGGTGGCCCGTGAGGTCAGTCAGCTGCTGCTGTACGTCGCCGTAGTTACATCAGATCGGTTTTTACTCTGTTACTTTGCATCGTGCTGAGCTCTAATTTTTCTGATAATATTTTTCATTTCCCAATGGACAAATGATCACGTACAGCCCATGATGTTATAATTGAACATCATTCTGGTCTGGCATGTTTTGAAGTGAAACCTGGAGTCGTAGCAGCTGGTGAAGCTCCGATGTGACTCATCATAGAGGCTCCTTTCCCATGATGCCTCCATTCTGCCTCACTGCTCCTCTTCCCCAGACCTCTGCCCTGACACTGGGGCAGCAGGAACCTCAGGAGGCCACCTGTCGGGAAACGGCGCCTCCAAGTTGTTCCTTGGCTACCAGAATGCATCAGCAGTTCCTCCCCACATTTAACCCTTTCCTGTACAACAACCTCCCTCCTGCTGATGCCTCTTCCTCCTCCTCTCCTCCTCATCATCTTCCCCGCAGCGACTCTTTGTAGTCAAGTGCAAAGTCAGGCATGCAACAGCGTGACGCGGGCTTCAAAACAGAATTTGTTCAGGCAGTACTACACACTCTGCAAGCAGGACTTCTGTTTGTTCCAATTAATGATGATAACAGTAAATAATTGCCCAATAATTGTCCATATTTATACTGAAAGCCCGGTTTCATATGTATTTGCTCTGAAAGCGAGCTGCTGATTAGCACCACGTCTGGCGCTTTATTAACTTGAGAGATGGTCGAGATGGATCCACAATCTCACATCCAGTCTGAGCACGTGAGGGATCGTTTTCAGCTTTTATTTTGAATCAGTTGAGTCGGAGCGTAGCTGGCTTGCCATGTGTCTCGTCTTAATTGAATAATTCATCATTCTGTAAAAAAATAAAAGCAGTAAAGAGAAGAATGGTACAGTGAGCGAGATAATGGTGCTGAGGAAACAAAGAAAGGAGACGTCTCGTAATCAGAGAAGGGAATTCTTTATTTTGCACCCACCCCTCCTCAACCGATTACAGGCAGGCATTGGAGTACTTTCCCACTGGTATTTTCTTACTTGTACTTCAAGTAAAAGGTTTGAGTACTTTATCCCACACCAGTGCATGAGTAGGTGTGTGCGTGTGTGTAATATTGAGAGAGAGAGCGAGAGAGATGTTCACCCAGGAGAGGAAATGGATCTTTTGTTTTGCTCCTAATCGTCCCCGCTGACACTAGAGGAGCAGACTTATTAGCTCTGCAGGGGATGGCTTCCTCTGACTGCTCCCTGGCTCTCCTGGTTGATGATATTGACATCCAGCACAAAACGCTGGATGGAGGAGGAGACGGAGGACCTTTTATGCAAAGTGTGCATCTCCCTTAAGAGGCTGAAAAATATGAATGTGGTAATAGCGCAACAATACCTCCTACTTACTCTAACAGGGAGAAATTTGTCAAGCCCGGAGGATTTTGGCAGGACAGTAAAAAGGCGAAAGGAAGAAGGACTCCATCATACGGCGATTTCCATGGAACCGGGCTACAGGGGGGCCCGTGTGGTGGTTACGCCACAGGCTTACATGTCTTAGATCAAGGCAAGACCGCTCTTCATTCTCCATCCCTACTATTTTTTATCAATTATTATTTTCTATTCTTGACATTTTTGAGGTCTGTTTTTTGATTTTATGTTTCTGGGATGCTCATCGGTTTCACCTGAAGAGTTTGGATTTTTTTTTTTTTTTTTTTTTTTTTGCTGAAACTTCGCCTGAAAACCTTTATCCTTACCCCGAGAGGGATCTTGCTTTAGCAACATTACACTCTCTACTGCCACCAGTGGTCAGAAGCTGCATTGCAGCATCAGTGATGTATGAAGTATTTCTTTTTCTTTTCTTTTTGTTTTGGTTTGAATGGAAGTTGAATGAAATGTTTAAATGTTAAACCTGCCGTCTTGTTGTTGTGTAATGACATCCTCATGAGTGTTCAGGTATAACACTGATTCGGATCCAGGACTTGGCTCTGGCTAATTTGGAGCTTTCTACTCTAACTATAGGGGGACTAGAAATGCCAAAAGCATAGAGATGAAGTGTGTGTGTCTGCGTGTGTGTGTCCATGTGGCCCTTCAGTAGTCCTGTTTTAGCTGGAGCTGTCATGTCGAGGGCGTTGGCCAAAGAGGAAGAGGTTACCCTGTTAGGACCCCAGCTGGACGGAGGCCTGTGGGAGCCCTCAGTCTCTCTGCAATATCTTCCACTCTGCCCTTTCATTTCCTTCTCCTTTTCTTCTTTTTATGTCCCGCAGTCTCTTATCATGTCAGGGTCTCCTGCTCCTGCTCACTTACGCTTTTCTCGCCGCCCCCCTCCCCCCACGTCTTTCTCTCGGTCTGATCTCTCTTCCCAAGCGACCTTTCTTGGTTTTTGTCCTCTTTTGTATTCTATTTTTTGTACCCCCTCCTCGCTTTTATGTCACTCGTAATTTCTTTCCACTTGAAACGCTCCACTTCAATCCCGGCCCCGTTCATATTTATTATTTAAGGCCCGAGCCGTGCCTCCTTGTGCGCCTTCCCGTTTTTATAGAAGTCGTCCTACTTCAGTCTCAACCTTTGATTCGACTTCACACTGGGAGCGCCTCAGAACTTCACACTGACTTCAGTTGTGATGTCATACAATAGTGGGGATGAGTATTTGGATCTACTGATATCATGACGTAACGAGGGAGGCGGTCGTGTGTTTTCTGATTTCATTCGTAGATCCTTTACACGCTCTTCTTATTGAGATTTTGCTGCAATGCTTTCAACCATTATGGTCGTTTATGTCAAGTAGGTCAACCTTCAATAATGTGGAAACCAATTAAAAAAAACTAATTTGAAAAATAATGAAAGTATTCAATTTGGTGACCTGAACTGACAGGAAGTAGTCCGTTCCTATGTGTTGGTTTGAACTAAGAAATCCAGGAATTAACTCGGATGACTGATTTGGCATCTTGAGAGTGATTCATTGTCAAAAGTTACAACAAAATACAAAGAAATTGGTGAAAAACCCAAGAGATGAGTAAACGGGAGAGAGAAAGATGGATCGGCATAATAAGAGTTAAAAGAGGAGGGAATTGGACCAAGGATGAAGATAAAGGAGAGGTATGGAAGAAAGATGGGCACGGCAAGAAAATGAGAGGAAAAGAGCGAGTAAGCAAAAGAGCAAGAGAGACAGATAAAGAGAGAGAGAGAGAGGTAGAAAAGAGCAGAGGAGGGCCGAGTGAATAAGGAATGAGAGGGGAAATGAGAGTTGAGCCCCCCAGATTCCTGTGCGGCGTGTTGGCAGATTTGATGAAGCTTGACCAGGTGTGGGGAAGAGGAGGAGGAGGAGGAGGATGAAGGGGAGGCCGGGGCCTGCTTACTGTAGATTGGATTGAATTTCCTCACGACAAGCATTGATTATAGCAGCCAGCGGGCGTGAAAATCTTCAGGCGGAGAAAAGAAGGAAGTCAGGGGCGAGCGATGGTGGAAGATAACGTGCGAAAGATTGTTTGGCGGATTGGTTGATCACACGCTGGAAAAGCCACAAAACACAAACCTGCGCGTCAGATTGACGCCCCGGCCGTTATTCATTCACTCAGCGACACTCAGCCCTGACTGGCCTTTGTCAGACTGTCAGAGAGAACGAGGAACGCGGTGCTGAAATGAGATGTCCATCATTTGTGTAAAAAACCAAAACCAAAAAAAAGAGACAATGAGAGCTCATCATTAAAATAATGTCCTGAATTCAGATGAAAACTACTTTAATTAAACCTTTTGATGACAACTTGATAGACTGGCATGTATTTATCTCAGAGGGTAACTGATAAGAGATTAGCAGATTATTTTTCTCATGAAAATAGACATTGAATAAAAGCTCCTGATATTTACAAAGCTTTTCCAACCATTTCTGTAAAGTTCTTAGAAGGTTTTGCACCTTCCAAATTATTCTCTACTCTAACCATAAATCAATTTGTGGGTTTAAACATTGTCAGGATGACCTAAAATCTCCCAGGTTTATCTGGATTACAGCCTGTGCCCTACCTTCTTGGGTCTGTGTGCAGCAGCTGATCATCATTTGCGGCTCTTAGTTCAAACGATCTGGACTACAGTGTTCATAAATACGCAGAGGACGCGTCGTGATTTAAGAACATCCATTAAAATCTTAATGATTAAGCTTCGGCAAAACTCATTTGTTTGTATTTGGGGAAGGTTAAACCTCCTGCAAACTGTGCGATCAGATTGTGTAATAAAGCATTGGTCATAATCTGTGTTTGATGCCGGGTGAATCAGTGATGATAGCAGGCAGAAGTCAGCGTGCGTAGCCGCTTCACTCAATTTCACAGACTTTATTTTCAGAGGCTTCGTGTGATCAGGAGCTCTGCTTTCACCACAATCCTCTCACTTTGGTCTGCCCAAAGCCCAAAACAACATTTAGATGAGTAATATGTAAATGAAGCTAAGATTTGAATAAAACGTAGCTTAAGGTAAGGTGTTGTCAGGATTAATTAACACGTTATAATTTGCTGAAAAAAAGATGTATTTAGACTTTTTATGATGGTTGCAGCTGAATGTGAAAATTTACATTTGCCTTTCCTTATATAATACCATAAAAAAATCATCTCGGAAGCGCTCCATATACAGAATGTGCATCCATATGATTGATGGATTGATTTTTATTGTTATTTGATCGCGCATCCAAGAAAAAAGACGTATTAGAAGAGAAATAAATCCAGGCTGGGGCTCTGAATTGACTTATATCGATTCCAAAAAGTTCTGTATTATTTAAAGCAGACAAGCCAAAGCCAATTGGTAATTTATAATCATTTACCATATTAATAATTACACAATGTACTAAGATACGTACAAGAATATACAAGAATAAATATTTCCGTTTGTCATCATCAATCCTTAAATAATCTAAGTACTAGGTCCAGGCTTGGTCAGGGTTTTGGTTGCGTACGTCCTCGTGTACGTCTCTGTATTGGGTCCATCTGTACCATGAGGGGCCCCTCTGAGACCCGCACACTGTACTCTACTCGTTGAAGTGCACAGGGCCGTACCAAAGTGAGTGTGAGGGAGGAGGCAGGTCTTTGAAAGTAGAGACAGACAGGCAGCACGTGTCTCCTCTTCAGGCTGTCACAGAGCTGATAAAGAGGAGACAACGAGGCTTCAGACGGGCTTAATTAAAAGTTTCAATGCTATGAATTCTGTTTGATGTCTCTGCAGAGATTCAGGAGGCAAACGGAAAGGGCTTCCGTGTCGCATCCCATCCCAACACAGATTTCCTGGTGTTTTATTCCGTCTTCCTTTGTTTTCATCTCTCATCGTTAGCATGTTGCTCATGTTGGCGTGCTCCGTAGGTCTCTGTCTCTCTGTTGACGCATCACTGTGATGTCGAGCCAAAAGATTCTTATGAAATACGGTGAAAAGGAGCTTCAAGTTCCAGCACAGTATAATAAAGTCTTAATTCTCCATCATTACTTTGTTGCTGGATTCTGGTGTTTTGAGTTCTGATGCTAATTCGTGGCCTCAGCTGTGAACCCGCTCCAGCCCGGCTGTATCGTAATGGGGTTAATTCTTTTTTAATGCACCGACCAGACATTTGAAACAGATTTTGTAATTAGAACTTTCGTAATGAGCCTCAGCCGCAATGAATTTTAGAAAAATAAAAGCTGTGAATTCTTCCGCTGCTATTAATTGCTGCCAAAATTTGCAAGAAGCCGCTGGGATTAAGACGGTGGCGTTCAAGTCAGCGAAGACGAAATCTGCCATGTTGGAGGAATAGATGTCACGATCAAAGCGAGCGAACCCACGGGCGTCTCTGGACCCCCCCGTGGCTCCTCTGACATATTTAAAAGAGCTGGTTTTGAAGCCTGCCTGGTTTCTCCTCGTTGGCCCTTTGATGTTTCCGCTTTCTCACAATCCTTCGTTCCCTCTGTCACCATTTACCCAACTGTTAATGGAACGATTACTGCAGCGTCACAATAACCAAATATTTTACTGTTCTCTTTTTTGTTTTTTTGTTTTTTTTTGAGCAAACAGCTGTGTGGACGTTGAAAAGGTAATTTGGCATCAGAAGGAGACACTTTTAATCTCGTGATGTTTGAAGTTTGGCCTATTTCCGAGGCAGCTCTGATTAAAGACGAGGTGCAAGTGGTGGAGAGGGATGACTGTGTGTGTGTGTGTGTGTGTGTGTGTGTGACAGCTGAGGTGCGCCTGCTCCTCCATTGATGGTTCCTGGTTAAACATGCTATATCTTGTCTTGGGGAAGCAGTGCGCTGCATGGCAGCCTCGGCTAATGGGAATCTGCTGCCTGTCATCTGTGGCCAGGCCATTTTATCAGAATGTCAATATGGAAAAAAAAAAGTAGTATAGAATTTCTGTTGCCTACTGATGAATGCAGCAATGCTGGAAATAAAAGGAGAACAGAACAAATGTTGTGCCCGAAGGGGAGGGGAGGCCGGGCTCCGACCTGGGGGAGATATAGATTGATGAGGGATTGTTCGCCGGGAATGAGATTTCATAAGAAGCTGTAGATTTTCCGCCTCCAGCTGCAGGTATGAAACAGAGTTGTGTCAGGAGATCTCTGGTACGATTCCCTCCACCACCTCCACCACCGCCAGGACCTCTCTCAGCCCCTGATATTTACCGTTCAGCTACACACACACACAGACACACGCACACAGACACACAGACAGAGCGTCAGGGCTCTGAGGCTGCCGAGGAGACTCAAATGTTTCTCTGAGAGGACCCTTTCGCCTATGACTAATAGAAGAAAGCCTGAAAGAAGTGCAGCTGAATAATTGAGGTCTTATGTAATGATAATTGCAGCCCATAAATAAGGATTCACCTTTTGGCAAAGCACAGACTCCATCTCTGAGCTGAAGCAGTCAGAGCTGTTTCCTCTCTCTGGCTAGACTCTCTGTCCATCTTTATGTCTTTTCACTATTTTTTCCCGTCTGTCTGTCTCTGTCAGTCGCACACACACACACACACACACACACACACACAGAGAGAGAGAGAGAATAGTGACAGTTTCAAAGCATGTGGAAGAGCTGGTATTGAACAGCAGCCTCAGTGAGATTGGCTGCTTTAATTGCTGTCAGGGCTGGATGGGAGTGGCAGTGAGCTGGAACAGCTGAAAGGTTTCATTCCAAAATGCCGTACATCAGCTCGGTAAAACTTCACGCCACCTGAAATTCACCCAGGAACACCCAACAGCAGAGAGAGAGACTTATGCCCGGGAGCGCTAATTGGAAAGCGGAGTAAAGTCCATTATCAAACATTTTTCATTCATGAGGACGATCATCATTATGATTTGTGTCAGAGATTTTTTCATTAGTTTGAGATATTAAGCAATCTACGATAGAAGAGATCCGGGAATGGCGGCGCAGAGCGAGAATCGATGCTTTCATTTAAACAAAGTGTTGCGTGTCTGCTGTTTGTGCAGCCATCTGGGCAGATTCACGCTCGAGTCCCACTGCGCCACGTTGGTTTGTCTTTCTTCACATTAAAAGCGTGGCTGCTGCGGGGTAGAGCGCCAGAACAGCTGGAAATGCTTTGTAGGTCAGAGAGCTGTGTGAAATTAGTTTGTAAATGTTTTCATTACATCAATAAAGTGTTGGTATGGGCTCTTAAGTCATTATTTCGCATAATCAGCATGCAGAATGTGGGGGAAAAAAATCGATTCTTTGCTGATTTTAAAAATCACTCCACTCCAAAATTGGTCATTAGTGGAGCATCAATCGATCAAAACATTTAGATGAAGGCTTTAAATGCTCACCAAGGATGTTGTGGTACAGAGCTGAAAAGCATGTGGACAGAACTTTATTAAGAATTAGGATAGCTGAGTACGATTGTCTTTTTCAAGATAAAACTTTTTAAAAAAAATCAGCAAAATATTATTTCAAATGGTAATATGAATCGTACCGGAAACCAAAAATAATTGTAATACTGTATCGAGTCTCAGGCAGCTCCCAGCTGTGATGATTCTATTCTGCCGCCCCAGAAATACTTATTAACTTATAGTTATTTTTATGTTCCTTATTATTTTCTCCCATCTATCTATGCCTTCATCTAAGATACTACAGCTGGATCAAACTAAAATGATAAAAGGACTAATCAGACATATCTGATAATAGCTCATACTGTAAGTACTGTAAGATAGTCCATCAATCAAGAGAGTATAGATGATGTAAACCTACAGTAGTAACAGGGGAAGATTTTTCCTGTCAGTATTTTATCTCTTTATCTCCGTCATCGTAGCTCCTGGCTCTGTTCGATTCCAACCGGCGGTCATTTTCTAAGAGGAGCTTTCCGATTGGTCCTCCTCACTTTGGCATCTCCACGGCGTGTGTGACCAAAGGCCTGACGGGTCACTGAGTCTTTACCCATCATGCCCCACTTTCCGCTGCTTGGCTGCATCACGGGGAACTTCCTCCCCGTCCTCCCACTCTGTGCTCCGAGTCTTGCCAAAAACACAGAGATGGGGCCTTGATGAATGCGGCTTCATAACGGCGAGGTGAGGGATGGGTGTGGGTGTGTAATGATTTAATCATGGCGTGATGGATGGAGGACATCACTCAGGTCTGGATCGTTTCCCGCGCTGGGAGAAGAGTGCAGGTGTTCTCCACCCTAAGAATACTCACGCTGATGAATCTCATTGTCAGCTGCCGGGGTTTTAATCTCCAACATTAGCAAATTTAAAGCTGCCGTAGGAATATGTCGTAGAATTTGCTGAAATCCTCGTGGCGTCGCTCAGGCACGACGCAGCTGACCAATCGGAGAAAAACAGGATTTCTTAAAGTGACAGTACACGCGTAGCATTTTCACTCTGTGTGATCAGCGGTGCTGCGAGACGGAACGGCCCTAACGCGGATTAATTGAAACGTCTGTTCCTCTGTTTTCATAATTGGTGGAAGCAGCTCACACTTGTCGTCATTATTTTTCAGACGTGATAAACATCCACAAATTAGCAGATTTTTTTTTTTCTCTCTCTCTCTCTCTGTCTCTCTCCTCGAGTATGGCATCTGTTGTAAACCTTGAATATCGTATCACTTCTCTGTCTCTGTTTTCCCTCCGCACACCCACTCTCTCTCTCTGGCACGGGAAAGGAAACCAACAGCAATAAAACAAACATATAAGACTTCTGTTCAATTATCACGGGCCTCAAAGTCATTTCAGAATAAAACCCAATGAGAGAGTGACAGCGAATAAAGCTCTCTTTGTGTATGAGCCCTCGCTTTGGATGTGTCTATAATTGGAGAGCTCGACAAAAGGGAAGGGAAGCCGAGGGAGAGCTCGTGGGACTCTCCGGGCTTTTGATTCGGTTTGGAGATGCAGTTGTGTGACGGTGCAAGAAACCGAGAGAGACAGGGAGAGAGAGAGAGAGAGAGAGAGAGGGAGGGAGGAAAGTACCGAGCGTTAGATGGGGGAAAGTGGGGGAGACGAGCTCATGGGGTACACACTCCAACGCTTGAAGTTTCAATGCCAAATCAGGTATTTTTACGCGGCGGGTGAATGAAATGTGAGCGTCTCCTCTGTGTTTCTGTCAGCCTGTCATGATATCAGCCATGCTGCGTCGACTCGGCTGTCTCCCCCGTACACAGGCTGCGAAGAGTCACTATGTATTTACTTTGTAATACTAACAGATAGAAGAAAAAAGGACAGTGGTAGCTGTCCCACATGTACCTGGAACGCCTGTGAGTATATGCAGCGTGCGTGTGTGTGTGTGTGTGCGTGCTGTTTCCCAGACTGTAAGGCTCTCTGGGATGAGTTGTAAATGGTGTAGATGGCCGACCACGTGAGAGGCCCTCTGGGATGCCAGCCTGCTTTTATTGGTGACGAGATGAAGGGGATTTTTGCAGGGTTAGCTACACGGCTGCAGTTACACAGCGTGTACACGTCGGTATAAGACGAGGATAAGCACAAACACACATGCAGAGTGTAGGCGAGAGTTTTTTTGTTACTGTGCGACACATTTACATCATATTAACTCAAGGTTTGGTTTTATTTGACCTTTTTTTAACACATTTCTAACACAAATGATTATTATTATTCCTTTTGTTCCAGCTTTTTATTTGGGAATATGAAAACACAAAAACATAACTAGCGGCAATGTCTTTTCATGTATCAATATAAACACACATCTAAACAGAAATATATATTGTTATTATACCTTCATTTAAACTTCCTTCATTTAATTCAGGTTAAGCTTACTTAAGTACACACTGTAGTACAACCTGAAGTATACCTCCTGTTAGAAGTAGAACTAAATAGACTTGAATCCCAAAGAAAGAAATTGATTCTAAAAGATTTTTTTAAATCTCAAAATGATCAAAATATTCTGTATGCCGTGAGACAAAAAATTGAAACGATAATGGAGCCAGAACAAAGCTCAGTCTGACCTGAAACGAGAGATAAAGACTTTGATTTCATCCTGTCGAGCCTCATGGAAGCAACCAAACTCAAGCAAGTCAACTGCGATGCTCTTCAAATGGGATTATTTGTCTTTTATCTGAACCTTGACCGAGGATTTAATCTCTTCCTTTGAATGGGACTCAGGTGGAAATGATGATATGATGTTGGTTTTAATCTGTGCCGTGCGCTTGAGCGTTCCATCTTATGGAGTGTGTAAAAGAGTGTGTAAGAGTCCACCCAGCACATTCCTAAAATGTAGTTGAGGGGCCAGCTGGGAGCCTCTAAGGTTACAGGCTGACCAAAGCCGCCCTGTGACCAAATGTGGACGGGTTCTCAATGTGGAGTGGAGGCTTCGTCGTATCACCCAAGGACACCTTATACACTCTGAACATCATCACTGTGCACGACGTTGACAGGAAGAAGCTTTCACACATACACGTCTTTGTCTCACGCGCTCACAGGTTGATTGACAAGTTCTGATCCTGGCGTGATGAGAGTGTTGCAGATGTGAACTTCATAACAAATTCTCCTACCTGCTTTCATTATTTGCCCATTTTACACAACCAAACTCTCATTGGTCCATTTTGACCATTCTCGCAGACCCGTGGGTACCTGTGGGAGCTGATATGCAGCTAAAGGATTACATTAAGTCCACAAAACAGATTTACCTCCTTAGTTCTCTTCCATTTGTCACAGGCTCAGAACTTATCAATCAAACACTGTATGATTTCATGGCTTAATGCAAGATGTCGTGCACCCTTAATGGAATTCCTCAGACTGTCAGATTGTCTGTCTGAAGAGGGTTTTGTGTCTGACATGGATCATTTGTATCCTGATTCAGCTCAGAGTTGCTCTCACATGTAATTTTGATTATTATCGTTATTATTTTATGTGATTTACAAATGTCTCCAACAGATTAAAGTGTTTCTAACAGAGATTAAAGGCACGTGAACATTCAGATGAATAGCTTTTTCCTATATTTGGCCATGTGCAGCCACGTTACAGCAGCGTTTTATGGCTGTTTTATTTTTCTTGCTACATTCGTATATATTTAGACATTATTTTTAGCACAGCTAATCCTCCAGTGAACCTCCGCGATGAAGCCAGCAGACAAAATTTGTGATGTAACTGCAAAACCTCTGCACAGCATGTGTGCGCGCATGTAAATACAGCGTGCACGTGAGTGTGTTTAATCACGGCGATGGACACACGTGCAGCGCAGCACCTGTAGTGTTTTGCCAATGCGAGTGCGGTGTTTTTATAAAAGTGTGTGCGCGCCCGTCTGTCACCTGAGCCCCACGCCAGAGTACGACGAGTGTTTGGGTCGCTGCTCTTTCGCCACAGCTCCAAATGTCAGCGGGATGGATCACCGTTTCCCAGTACCAGGACCCCCACACCCCTGCTTAGACTCCACTTATTTTCCCTGGGCTTCCTCCTGATGGAAGTCCAGCTGATAGGGTCCTTGGCTGGAGGAGTGGCGGTGCTAAAAGATGAAACCGGCTCGAAGAGGCCCTCGTCTCCTGGCTGCCAGGCGCTTATAGAGATGGATGGAGGTGGAGCATGTCACCAGCAGCACATGAGGAGATTACTGATGAAGGTGTGGAAGGGCTGAGCAGCAGCTTCTTCCTCAGCTCCCTGAAGGAACCACAGCCTGGGCTCCCTGCATGGGCCGGCCCCCCCAGCCCGCGCGGCCTCTCCGGAGGGCTGATAATGGGATTTATGAATAAGCACGGGGATCAAGTCAACACGCTGAAGAAAAGAATACAAATGAAGCATTTGTGGATGTCTGAGAGGAGGAAATCGGAGCAGGACAGCGGAAAGAACAGAAGGAAAGAAACGCAGGATAAACGAGGAGGGAAGACAAGTCAAGAGAAGAAGAAGAAAGAGGAGGAGGAGGGCAGGGAGGTTGATGCGATGCATGCTGCTGGTGGAGGGGCCTCTGCTCCGCTCCGCTCTGTCCCTCCAGGAAGTCATACCACTTCTCCTCTCCATCTGAAGGAGGCTATGTCGCCATGGCAACCGGAGAGAATCTGCACCCATCTCCCGGCTCGCCAGGCTGGGTCGTACGTGTGCATGCATGAATGTGTTTTTGCGCAAACACGTCGGCTCAACGCTGCTGCATGTGTGCTCCGTGACGTGTGTGTGTGTGTGTGTGTGTGTGTGTGGCTTTTCTTTTTTATGAACGTCAAGTGCAGGCATGCGTGTGTGTGTGCAGGAAGGCACTGTTACACACACACACACAGTCTCACACTCACAGTTTGTACTGCAGGCTTTATTTTTAGCACGTGGCACTTATGTAATCAGGGTGACACTGGGGGGAAATAAAGGAAGAGGAAAAACATCTCCTGCGTTTCCTTTACCCTCTATCTGCTGCTGTTGCTCTTT
>OMNV01018010.1:4179-28102 GCA_900303265.1 Brotula barbata
GATTGCAGGAGCCAAAGGTGTGAAAAGCTGCAGGGGAAAAAAAAAAAAAAAAAAAAAAAAAAAAAAAGTGGCAAAAATTGCTTTCTTCACACACAAAAAGGCTCCACTAAAGTATTGATGACTGTGCTGAATAAAGTTCAGTGAGGCACTTGAGGGGCACAACAGCCGGAGAGCAGTTAAATTATTGATGTCACTGTCTGTGAGACTGACCGGGTGTAGATCCTGCTTTCTTCGTGAACCTCCATCTCTGAACTCTTGAATTCATTGAGCTCCTTGCGAATGGCAGCCTGAGATTAGACATAAAAGAAATTGTTTCATTTGTTTACAGCGTGGCAGAAAAGAAGAAAGAAATGTATCATGAAAACTCAAAAACATCAGGTTATTTTAGACTGCTCCTGTTGCACCAATTTCATCGTGTTACTTTGAGTACTGGTTCAGCATCTTCAACAACACCTGGAAGTCCGCCGTGAAAAATGACGATAATAAGACATTTGGAAAATACGGTCCTACTTCGTCAGGATGCTTTCATCTTCCATATGAAGACATTAATATGATGCCCTACATATTCTATAAGCTTCACTGGACCAAGAAATTCACTTGGTAACACTCAGCACTACATTGCATTCCCAGAATTCCTGTTTGACACTCGATCTGCTTGGAATGCAAATCCTCTGAACGTTGACCAAAGTGAGAGAAAGCGCTGTTCAAAAAGCGCACGGCTTAGGCTTTGTCTGGGTAAGAAGCTGTGAGCCTCAGGAAACCTGTTAGTATAATGAAGATGTGGAGTCTTCATTCGTGTGTGTGTGTGTGTGTGTGTGTGAGAGAGAGAGATCAGCCGCACCTTGTCAGCAGGAGTGAGCTTAGTCCACGGTTTATCTGCTCGGCGGTCATAGTCGTGGGCATGTGTGCTCTCCACGTACTCGTGGAAACGCAGGATCTTCCTGGCCTGAAGCTCGGCCACCGTGGGCCTCTGGGACAACTGTAGGCAGAGTGAGCGTGGAATATCAGAGTGAGGAGACGTGACTTAAAGAACAATTCTGATTAACCGCGGTTAACATTTGTCTTGATGTAATTTACGGCCCTAAAGAGAAAAAAATAACTATGACAGGATTGAGGATTCAACAAGAACATTCATTAATTGATCCAGATCTCTACCAGACTGCACCTTTTGATTGAGGGTTAAAAGTGTCTGATTCTTTTTATTGAGATTTGCATGTGTGACTTTAGCGGAAATTGATGAAAAATAAATTCATGATGATAAAAATTCAAATAAAATAAACCACTATGTTCACAAATCATTTTTAAAATTCAGAGATCTGTAAAATCTGCCCCACACTTCTATCTAGTTTGATCTAGGACAGTTTAATAACTTTATAATAATTCATATATAACATATAATCAGTGAAGTGAACAAATGTGTGGAAGTGAATTCTGAAATCCTCAAATAATAATAATACTGTGATGTATATATGTAAGTAGAATATATTGTGCAGTAAGTGATGATGATTACACCTGATTCTACTATTATTACTAGTATCATTTGACTTGTACTAACTACTAGGAGCAGCAGGCGCCCACAGGGAAGCACCCGGGAACCACGTTCAGCCGAGTGCCTCGGTCAAGGGTAATAGCAGGAAGATTAACCTAACACATGTTTGGGTGGTGGGACATAGTCAGGTACTCAAATGAAACCCTTCAAAACCATGAAATCAGAACAAGAACTGGGTCACACCGCAGCAAAGTAAGAACATTGATGTGACTGCCATATTTGACTTTAATTTGTGGAATATCCTGACCTTTCTCGTCAGCCTCCGTTTGATCTCGCTTCTCTCCATGTGGCGGTCAGCTTCATTTTTGGCTGGAGAGGGAAAAGACATTCCATGAGAGAGAAACAGAGAGAGAGAGAGAGAGAGAGAGAGAGAGAGAGACAGAGACAGACAGTGCAGCCAGTCAGGTAGATTTCACCTGAGCTGCGGACGGCATGTTGGGGAACAGGAATCTTTAATGACTGCTTTTCTCTGCATAAGGCACTGCATTGTTTCAGTGCGGTTGCGTACTGTCGTCTTTGCAGTCTTTTGAGAGTGAGCGAAACACAGTAGTTTGGTGTGACTCCTGGATCGGGACGTGTTGACAGATTTTACGAAGTATTACATTAATACTGACTTCTAGGATCCAACTTGGCATGACAAGGGCTCAACTTACTTACTGTAGGTTGAATGCTGCTGTGTTTCCAAGTTGGGCTGATGTTCACCAATTTCAGCCCAAGTTGTTTACAATATTTCCCCCACAGATCAGAAGGGGGCGTTGAATTGTTGTTATTATATTATATCATCGCTCAATAATACGTCCCTCCAAACTAAAGGCCCGCAAAACAGCTGTGCCCCCAGAGTGGTTTCTATTTATCAGCATGCCTGAGCATACTAGTAAAAAGACCAGCCAGTGGACAGAGGTCAAATGTCGAGAGCAAATGATTGATTTCAGTTCAAATTAAAACATTAACAATGGGGTTGTTGACCTTGCCCTGCAGATGAAATTCAAATACGCTTTCTGTGGGGTGGGGGGTGGGAGGAGTCTCACCTTGAAGGATATTCCTCTGCTCCAGTTCTTCAGCTGTCGGTCTTTGACTCAACCTCCTGGACACGGGAAAGAATATTTATTACCACATGGAACAAATGTGGGTTCTTCAAGGCTCATGTTGATCGTTTTAACAGCAAAGGGGAGCACTTAAAAAAGCACCAACATTCTGTGTGATTTAATCCTCGGGAAGGAGGGAGAGCTTCTCAAAAGCTCGCCCTCATTTTACACTGTAAATAATGTATGCAATCAATCAAACGGCATGAAACCCAATACTTCAAAGATGGAACAGGCTGACGGGCCGATCCATCCTGTTTATGGAAAAGCATAAATTATCCTCATATCAGCAATACGATGAACATGTCGGGTGTTAGACTAACACATGCTGCAGACAGGAGCACTCATTCATTATGGTGAGGATGTTCAGTATGAGCGTTGTAAGCGGTCAGATCCACGAGGTGTTTACCGTGTCAGCGTGGTGCCGATCTTCATCCTCATTGCCAGCCACTGCTCCTTGTTATGCCAGCTCATCCCGTCCTGGTGCTCCTGAGCCTCTTTCTCCTGTCGCTCCTGTCGCTCCAGCTTGAGGGCTAACGTGTCCTTCCTCTTCACGCGGCTTGCCAACCCGCCTGTTACACACATTTATTTGATTTGGATGCAGTCATACGGAGTGAAGAACGTGTGCTGTACATCATACCACGTTACTGTATATGCATAAAGATTCCTCAATGCTTCTGTAAAATACCGTGCACTATGTCACCCTTAGTGACGTAGGATGGCAAATTCTGGAACCTAAAAATTAAAAACATTGTCTTGTGTGTAGTGGAAATGAGGAAACGTTTAAAATAAACCCATAACATCATCATTCATTCACAAGAAATACAAATCCACACCAGTTAAAATTTTCTGCAAATCCAGGTCATCTGTGATCTTTGTTCTAGTTTAATTATTGTTATAATTTAGTAAGACAGGTAAAAAAGGATAAAATACAGAGGCAAGTTCTCTGAGATTATAGTCGCAAATTTGCGAGAAAATGAATTGAAAAAAGATTGCGCCTTCACAAATGTGCAACCTCCCAGCATCGACAAACTTACTTGGAGGGCCTTCTTCATCATCATCCTCATCCTCATCCTCATCATCATCTCTGTACAGGATGGGGCCATCTGAGTCTGTCTCCTCCTCCTCACTGTCTCCTGGTCCTCGACCCTCAGGGATGACGCTGACTCCCGGGTCTCCGATCAGACCCCTACGGCTGCGGGGCTCGAAGTCCGGTTGGCGAGGTGTCTTGTGATGGTGAAGCTTCTCCAACTCTTCCTCCATGTCAAAGTCATCATCTTCAGGCCTGTGGGGAAAGACAGCTGTTAGAAAGCTGTACTCTGGAGCTCTCCGATTCATTTTATGTTGTTTCCAAATGTTAGAACATATGTTTAGGAGACTTGAGTCCACGTGAAAACAGCTCTTTTCTCAGTAAAGGAATAAAGCTCGATTCTTTGCCAAAGAAAAGAACAAGGCACGCTGTGACCGGGGTGGCGAGCTAAATTCTGAAACAACACAATAACGTTCCTTATTCTGAGTTAAGAAGATTTAAACTTCAATACTCTACTTCAAAGTTACACCCATTAATCAGAATTACATTTTAACCCAGAATGCTGATTATTCGAATGACGATGTTTCAAAATATTAAACACACATCGGTACAAGTGTTGACAATATTTTTTTCTGTGTCCGAGTATAACCCGGACACAGTTTATCAATTGAAAACTAATTTCTTGCTTATGCGCAGCCTGGTGCTTTTTATTCATAACTTTAATCTTTTTGGTCACACTGTTGTCTGTGAAAATAAAAGAATTCCAGCTCGTTCGCAAGGACAATTAAGAGTACACCCGAGGACACTCATTGTAAATTCAATATCGTTCTTTGAGGTGCAAAAATTAAAGAGATGTTCTTAACGGCTATTAAGATGAGAGGAAAAATAATGCAAAATCACATTACATTATATCAAAATACCAAAGCCTAAACCATGAAACTTTAGTTTCTAAAGGAGCAAACATACAAAAAAGTCAAACCAAACAAAGCAGAGTGCCACATTCTGTTGCTATATGTTGCATATAGAACACTCACAGCCTGAGAGGTTCAATGGTGATTGGGAGAGAATGCCGTGAACTTCCCCCCAACTCAGAGAGGACATCTGGAGGAGATTCAAACAGGAGGGAATGTGCCCTCTGGGAGCCATCTGGGTTCGGCTGAACTGGGCCCGGGCTTGCCAGGGCTCTCTGTATGAGAATATGTAGGGGAATGGCTGGAAGCTGGCTCGGGGGCTCAGTGGTAGGGGTGGGTGGATCCGTTTGCACTGCGGGTGCGAGACTGCCTGAGGTGCCGGGTGGAACGTGCAAGCGAACTCTGGTAGGAGATGGCGGTATGTGGGCAGGTGGAGAAAGCGCAGTCTCTGAGTTTTCGGGGAATGCTGCATTTGTCTTGTCCTCAGTGTTGTCTCCTTTAGGGACAGCAGAGGGCGCTGTCACAGGGACGGCAGTGGGGTCATTGGTGGAAGACTCTGGGCCCTGACTGGAGGGTGCCTCCACAGAATGGCGCTTAATGACAGGAGTCGTTCTCTTTGGTGGCGTTGGAGGAGAGCGCTTGCTGTGTGCTGGCACTATGATGACACCACTGCCAGACTGGCTGAGCTCTGTTGAACAAAAAACATGATAATAATAATCAATCAACTCAATCAATAAAAGCACTCCTGACTACATGCAGTCAGCAAGCAGATGAAATCAAACATTCCGTTGAGCCTGTAATCAGAGCATGTTCAGTCTGTGGATGGGTGGCGTTAGTGGTATTAAATGAACAAAAACAAGCTGAAAAAACAAAAGAAAAGTTGCAGTTTTGGTGTGGGAGAAGCAAAATTGTCCCCACACCACCGATCAGAGCTGGATGCTGAATCAGTGGATTGTGACCGACAGGATAAGTAGTAGTAGTGACACTATGACAGTTTCACGGCTGAGTAACACTGGGATTTATCATGTTGGATTTCTTTTCATCTCTATTTTAGTAGGACATACTCCAATATCCACAGGGGTCAACAAACATCCATACCACTCTGACAGATGAGCCATTAATTTCCATGCAATATGTTCGTGGTAAGTTGGTAGCCTTTTTGAGTTAGTTAGTTGAGCCGTGAGCAGTTCTGCAGGCTGTAGTGCACTGAACATGCAATGCGAGATATGGTGGTTAAAATGGAGGTGAGGTTTTTTTTAAATGGCATGAAGGAGGTAAACGTTTACCACCAGTCTACAGGCACTTTTTGCATTCGGACTGAGGTGCCCTGATGGGTACCTGAGCAGGTCTGGCCCGCCCTGTGCCGGAGGTACACAGGTAGAGAGAGGTAGAGGCCTAGCTGGCCCTGGCGTCTCCAGCCGGTCCAGCAACCAGGCTGCCTGACCTTACAGCCCCTGTTCAACGAGGAAGCTGACAAAAATGATGACATGTCAGGCATGGTGACAAGTTTCAGACTCCACTGAGCCAGCCCGGTATTCATACATTGATGGATGAACTATTTCCGTGGCTATTGGCCATTTGCTGACCAAAGATGACATGTGCCTTTAGGTATTCTGGCTCCTTGGAATACCACTTACACATATAATTTGCATTTCTGACATTCCTACTCAACAGCCATAGAAAAAACACCATTCTGGTAATAGCTTCACAAGGAGGTCCGTAATTGTGGTGCAGTTTTAAACCCGAGCTAAACAAAGACCTCTGATGTACTTCAAAGCATAAAAAACCATAAAAAAAACCCCTAACTTAAAATATGTCATAAAAACTGCAGTACCTAATGCAACGCGCATGAGAAAACCAAAATGAAAGAAGAAAACAGAGGGCGGCTATATGTTACAGTGATTGCTTGTGCTAAAACTGTGTGTGCGTGTGTGTACATTCGAGCAACCTCAAAAGAGCATTACACAGGAAGAATACAGAAAACAGCAATAAGAACAAATAACTGTGGCCTTTGTAAAGCCTGGTACACTTTCAGAAAACCAATAAAAAAAGTCTATTAGAACTGCTGAAATGTGTAACTGCCATAAGCCCTTCTTGCACGGGACTAGTATTACCTGGGGACCTCATGTGATTTAGAAACTACAACCCCACATCCGTGTTTCCTGCGGCGCATTCGCACGCAATAAACAATGTCAGCATATTACTCGAATTTACAGACATTATCCACCCGATACGATGCCGATGCAGTGCGTAGCAATCACGCAAAAAAAAAGTCAGGCTCTGCTGTCGGCTTCTCGACTCTTTAAAAATAGACAACAGAGAAAGAGAAAGAGTGGTGGTGGAGAGAGCTGGAAGGTGAATGAAGAGAGAGGCAACGCTACTGAGAAGATTTCGCTGTTCTGAGGGTTTGAGCTCGCTCTTTCTGTGAATGGGTGTCCATGCTATGTAGCCAGATGAAGGCAGAAACCAATAGGCCTTGCAAACCCAAATAAAACAACAACAACAAAAAAAGCCACTCCAAATCCCTGGGATACCAAATTCGCACGAGAATAGAAATATCACATGACCTCTGTTTAGCGAAAGGTATCAAGTAATTGTTGGTGGAATTTTTACTTGCAAATCAGACTACAGAAACACTGATTTTCAACTGTAAACACAGGAAGCTGGGACATACTGGGACAAAGAAAAAAAAAATCAAAACAAGAAAACAATCAATGTCAAATCAAAGTAGCATTGCACAAAAGGAACAAAGACAAGCTACAGCACGTCTCCCCTCTAGAAAGTCAGGGCTGTACACCGCACTATCATACTGACTTTAAACAGTTATTTTTCAACAGTGAACTTTGCTGAAAATCGTAGTACTGAATACAATATACGATAATACAAATTCAGCAACATATTTACCTGACACGTATCAGTCTCATCACTTTGTGAGCACACATTGTCCATCTTGGATCAAGATTGGTGCAAATGGCTGAGTGAACATAAATTTTTAATGTAGAAGCAAGGTTGTAAAAAAGAGAGTTGTCTTGAATCCAGCTGTGAGCGTGAACTGTCAGAGCGGCACGCACGCTACGGTGCAGCTTGGGGATTTTATGACTGTAATAGACAAAAGGAGCATCTGAAAACCTGCGCCCAGGTGCAGCCATTATCCCGTTACTGCTCTGTGCCGCATTTCTATTTTGTGGCCAAGCCTTTCAGTCGTGGCCACGCATTAGTTTTATTCACACAGAACGTGACTTTTCCTTTTGCGTAGAGCTTTAGACATTCTGCGCTAAAATGGACTCCATCGCAAAGCCATTTCATTCACTGTTCTATTAGCAGTATTTACTGCCTCAGGTTACCCCTGACAACACCAGTGCTTTAGGTGAAAGCTGGGGTAGTACAACTGCTAAATACCTGCAGTTGGCCCTTAATGGAGGAATTTTCCCCTTCTCCAAATCAACCCGCAGCAAGAAAGCGACTTGTGTCTGCGTGCCCTTCGAGAAAATAATCGTGAAATCTCTTTGGCTGCGTGCTAGATTGGGAATAGTTCAAATCTTCTTCGTAACTTCCAGGTGCAAAGTGAAAAATTCTCTTGTAACCAGGACAAGATGTGCACAATGTCTCCGCTTGCTGCTGAATGAGTGCTACAACATTGCAACAAAACATGTGTAATTTCAAAATAAAAGCTGAAACTCTAAATAAATCAAAATTAATTGTACTAAATAGCATAATGTATAAATAACAAATGCATCTTAAATTAACTATCTATAAAAAATATCTTAGAAAAGTAGTCAAATTATATAACTTATGTGAACAACATAATTGCAACTGTTACAAAGTTCTTTATGGACAGAGTAAGCAAAGGCCGCCAAACTCACCAGGCAGTACGGGGTTGCTATTGCGGTTGCTGGGTTTGGGAGGAGGGACGGGAGGCTGCTTGGCATGAGGAGGAATAGGAGGCGGCAAGTCAGGGTCTGCTGAGGCTGGAGCAGGAATGGAGGAGCGAGATGGGTCATCAACTATTAGAGAGACTGTCCTTGGCGGCTTGGCCACTGCTATGGCAGGAGATGAGGAGGACGATGAAGAGGAAGAAGAAGAGGATGAAGAAAAGGGGGAAGCTGCACTCTTGCTAGAATCAGCAGCCAGTAGAGATTTTGGGGGGAGCAGAGCCACTTTGTGTGGGGGAGGTTCCCGTGCAGAGTCTTGTCCTGGATCAGTGTCAGGGGAGAAGCGAACACCAGCAGATTCTATGGAGGGAGTGCCAAAACACACACACACACACACACACACACACACAAATGTAAGGCGAGATCAACAACCACGATCTACTGTTGTTCTACCTGAAACACAGTTTATCACAGAAAAAACTCAACAGTGGTTAAGGTTCTACAAATTGTTTACAATTTATTTACTGACTTATTTTGTTCATTTTGTTACTGTATCACAGTTTGAACATTAACCCACAAATGCACCTGTAGGTAACGTACTGTTCTCTTGGTTACTACTAAGTAATTCATCATAGCAAACCATTAATAAATAACTTACAAGAGATGGTTTGCTGTGCCCTAGAGACCCGTACTTTGCATTTCTATTTTTTTTCAAAATTTTTTATTTAATAGTTTAAAACATAGGTTGAGTTTCCATCATGATAATTTGTGAAGTAGTTCACTGGGTTCCGCTAATAGTATCTGACATAGGGATTGCACTGTTTCCTTCAAATCAAGTTTGTTTTGCGGCTGTAAATAAAAAACGGTGTGGCAAACAGAACAAACAGACATACATGGACTGTACGAGGCCTCTGGTACATATCATGTTTATTCCCCCCCCCCGGATGTTTTAAGCAATGATTTGACGATATCTAAGCTTTTGTAACTGTTTACCAATGCAACTTGGACACAAACCAAAACAAATTTTCCTTTCTGAACAAAACAAGAAACTAACCTAACTAACTAAACCACTGCATCAAACAAATGGCACACATTTCACGTTAACTTATCTAATACACAAAACAACATCTAGTTCCAAAAAAATCAAATACTAATTGGGTGATCCATTTCTTAGCTATTAATGATTAATCAATAGTCAAATGAATCATCTGTGGGACTGGATAATTACGTTCAGTAGATACTTATGATCCAGGCACTGCATATTTTTAAATAATAGTGGGCAAAGGAGAAGATCTTGAAAATAAGACAAGCTTCAGGATGTGTGTGCTCAGGTGAAACGAAATAAAACTTTAACCAATTGCTTGGATGAAAGGCTGAATTATACTGAATTTAATACCTTATAATACTATCACCATCGCTAGTCATGAATTAAAAATGACCCCGTATAATGGATTTTACTGGTCGAATAAAACTGGGCCTAATCCTTGTGTGCCATCAGTTAATTGCTCTTACGTTTTCTAAAATAAGCAAAGACGTATCAAAATCATCTTAATCCTTATCAACCATATAGGCCTATATGGTAAACCTTGAGATAAATACATACAGGCTACGCCCCACCTTTAAAGTAAGACTTTCAGAGACAGGAGGGGACATGGCCATCTCAACTCAAAAAATTATTTTTAAACTTTCAAATCTTTGAAAGATACTAGCTGTGAAAATAAGGGCAGAAGATTTGAGCTGCTTGAAAAATTCCTGGCATGGTAAAAAGGTCATGATCGGTGGTATCAAAACAAGTTTCTGTTGTGGCTTTCTAAGTGAAACACAGCACTGCCTACTTGTAGTTTCTAATTTCACTGTGGTGGTAGATGCCAAAGAATGGGCAGGTTGAAAAAGAAGAGGAAGAATACTGGGTTAGCTCGTATAATGCGTTCCAAGAGATACTTTACCTATTCGTCCCCTGAACTCCGGAGACGGTGTGTACCTGGGAAGGGTCGTCCTTCGATCAGCCTCTGAGGCTGGGCGCACCCTCCTGTTTTCCTCTGAGGAGGTCTTTTGTAGAACATGCCTCAAGTCCATGTCAGAGACAGGCCTAACTATGGGCCTTAAATCATCCCCAGGCCGATGGACATCAGCTTTTTCTTTCCTGTCACGGTCTTCTCGTCTCTCCCTTTCATTTCTCCTGGCCCAGTCTTCCCATTTGTCCCTATCCTCTCTTCTCTCTCTGTCTTCCCTCCTGTCTCGGTCATCTCTTCTATCTCTATCATCTTGTTCTCTGTCAACTTTCTCAACTCGATTCTCTCTCCCTCCCCGTTCAACCTGGCGATCCTTATCTTCTCTTCTCTCTCTGTCCTCCCTATCTTCTTTCTCTCCTCTAACATCTCTCCTGTCTCTGTCATCCCTCCTTTCCCTCTCGTCACGATCCCTCCTTTCCCTCTCGTCGCGATCCCTGCGCTCCCTTTCGTCGCGATCCCTGCGCTCCCTTTCGTCGCGATCCCTGCGCTCCTTCTCGTCGCGATCCCTGCGCTCCTTCTCGTCGCGATCCCTGCGCTCCTTCTCGTCGCGATCCCTGCGCTCCTCTCTCGTCACGATCCCTCTGCTCCCTCTCGTCACGATCCCTCCTTTCTCTCTCTGGCCGGTCCTCTCTCCTGTCTCTGTCATCTCTCCTGTCTCTGTCATCTCTCCTGTCTCTGTCATCTCTCCTGTCTTGCCTTTCCCTAAAGTCACGGTCTTCTCTCCGGTCAACTCCTCTTTCCCTCTCCCTGTCTTCTCGCCAGTCCCTTCTTTCCATATCTTCTCTGTCATCCTTCCTTCCTCTGTCCTCTCTGTCATCTTTGCCATCTCTCCTCTCGTCTCGTCGGTATCTATCGTCTTGCGAAGGTCCTCGAGGTAAAGAAGCTCCTTTCCTCTCAACATCTGATGGTAAACGGCTTCGTCTGTCCGGATCTACAGGAAGTCTGGCATGAGAGTCCACATCTAAAGGAGCTCGGTTGCTTCGGGAGGCATCAGATGGTACTCTGCCCCGTCGTTCATCTCCCTGGAGCACCCTGATGGGATTCGCCTTGATATCAGACTCACCCCGTGACACCCGCAACCCTGATTCTGACACCCTGTCCACATCTATTGGCTTAGGATGTCCATTCTTTACTGGCAGATATTTGGAGTGGTTAACATCATTGCCTTCTGTCATATGATGAAACAAACAGAACAACAAACACAATCAGTTATGGCATTTAAAGCACACGATATGCTTCAGATATTAATATCTACTCACGATTCTCTGGGATTTCCTTTAGAACGCCTCTCTCAATCAGCTCTTGGCGACTTTTCCGAACAGATATCTTCCTTTCCAAAGCTGAAAAAATGGGAACAAATATCAAGGATAAAGCACACACAGTGCCCACTATCAGGCATAATTCATAATATTCCGTTACATTCACCATACCTATAGAAGTTTCTGCAAACTTTTCACTTGGTTTCTTCTTTCTCCATTTCCAGGGCTTGAAGATGCGACCCATTTTGGAGAATTTCCCTTTACGCTTGGATGGAGGTGTTTGCTGCTGCTCGGAGTTTCCTTCCTCTCCCCCTGTTGTGCTGCGTTGCAGGTCGACCTCATCATCTTAAATGCATGGAAAAAAGACAGATCAGACCTTGACTTCTGGGAAAGAAACCTGCATGCTCATAGTGCTGTGTGCTGACAATAGGGCAGCCGCGGATCATCTTCGCTGGGAAAACAACTGACATTTGTTTATTTGCCGCACCGATTTACCATCTGTCTGGCTGACTAACCGCTAATTTTTATGGGCACACAATTTGAGCAAGCTCATCATAGTTCCAGCTGTGGCCTTGTAATAACCTGGTCTACAAACCAGGCAGAACTGATCTGCAGTCATACTGAATGTCTCATGTCCTTGGGACAAACAGCCAATAAACTGAAAAATCTTAAGTTCAATAAAAGTTGAAATTCAATTTTTTTAATTAGAATTACACAAATAAGTTGTCAAAAAAGTAACATATGACTTTGGAGATGTATGACTAACTGATAGTAAGTACTGAAATAAACAGTCCAATGGTGAAATAACCTATAACAACTTTAACCTCACCGTGGGAATACACCAAGCAAAATACATGCATGGGGCATCGATAAAAATAGGCCTCTTTATGTTCTGATTATCAATCAGGTATAAAGCCTCAACTCTATGTGGACTCCATGCTTCTTCTTCATCTCATAATAAATAAATTCTGACTATCACATAGGAGTCATGTGAAATATGGGCAGAGTTTTAACAGCCGTCTGTCACTGAGGTATGTGAATTAAAGTCACTTTTCCCACGCTATGGTGACAAGCATAAGGCCATGCAACATTTTTAGTAGCTGAAATTGGCTTCATGTTTCTTTCATACATCATTATTATTAAAACAATGTGTCTAAGATCACATGGAGCAATAAAAACTTCACATGAAGACACGACTCACAAACACCGTGTTGAAATTATTCTGTTTAAACCTAAGATAGAATCAAGTGCGTGTGAAACTCCAATTAGAATTCTTAAGTGATGAGTCGCAAAGCCGCAGTTACACAATAATCTGCTCCACAACAGTAGCCACAGAGCCACACAGAAGGTCTGTGGTTTAAGGGAAGAGAGCAGGACTTAACCACATGTTGAACTATTAAGAAGGAAGTCTCATTGCTGAGAGAGAGAGAGAGAGAGAGAGAGAGAGAGAGACAAGTTGATAAGCTAAGCAACTTATTGATACAAGAGGTTAGCCGTCTCCTGTCATTCACATGAAAACACTCCCACAAGCACCATTTTTGTGGCTCATAAAATGAACGAATATAAGAATAAAAATCTAATTGCTGCTCCCAGTAGTTCAGTTTGGCAAACACCATGTTGTGAACAATATTAAAAGAGGGTAAAAGAAAAACCTCTGTGCTGCTATACTATGCATTTATCAATTAAAAATTATTTCACAGAGCAGAATTTAGGATTTTAGTGGTGTGAAATGGTTGCAAATGCATACAGAGGCAGTGGGCTTTGAGACATATTCAGAAACATTCACACATAAGTTTTCATTTTAACAAGATATGCTCGGTATCAATGTTTATAATTCCATAAGTCCATAATTCTTCACATCCACACTGCAAAACATTCTTTGCTAACTGGCACAGTAACAAAACTGATTGCTTTGTCTTTCTACCACAAAAGTAGCAAACCTATTGGCAAGAGCTGTCCAATGATCTGTGCAAACAAGTCAAAGAGAAAAATGAAAGGCTTTCAATAATGTCTAAGAAAGGTGCATCAAATATTCTATCTCCAGTCCTTGATGAATTACTTATTAACATTGTACAATGACATATCACCCTGCTGTGAAAAACAGAGCAAATGAGCAACTAAGTAAGGACATGCAATACCAATGCAATCTTATATTGCACCGTACAGTTATAACACAACACCAAGAGTATTCCTTATAAATGAACTGACACGGGGCCAGTTAAGTCTGTAACAAACTAGGAGGCTGTTTGTTGTCAGCTGAGGCAGTTCCTAGAACATGATTGGGATCACCAGTAAGATGTGTGCTCTTTGACAAGAGTACCGGAGTAAAGTATCTTAGAGGTGGAACATTTATGACACGGGAAGACAGGGTTGAATTAATCCTACCATTAACAAAAAAAGTAAGAAGTAATGAACTCCGCAATTTTTCAGTTAGCGTAGCTGATCTTAGGTGGTTCACAAAATGCTGGTAAGACACAAGTACAGATGGAATAGTGCCTCTGAATTTTTGGTGTCATTTTCTCCAACTTCAACCATCTTCACTGTACTCAAAATGTGGTGCAAATACGAGCAAAGGGCTCTGTAGAAAGCATTCAAAATGTATTCTGAATAGTTAAGCCTTACGTTTCTAATATAAAGGCCTTATGCGCCTAGTTCAGAAACTAAGGCACAAAAGTACCTTTCACTGTTTAGGTTGCAGTTTTGTAGATACAAATTGGCCTTCTGTGGGGTTGATTTAATGATCTGATTGTGAACAATGACTATTCAAGGCTTTTGTCTATTCCCTGCAGGTATGATGATACAAAGTCTGGAGAGTAAGCATGAGCTCAAGACTGTGGAGGACTCATTGTTCTACTTTTCCATGTTAGCTAGTTGCTCTAAAAAAACATTCATATACAAGATACAATGAACACATTTAATCAAACTGACCTTGAAAATGTCATCCTGGGACCAGTGATTGTGGAGATACTACAGTATAACTACAAAATATAACTTAAGTCTATTGACACGATTAAAAGATAAATATCAGGCATCAACATTAGACTCAGAACTATAACATTATCAAAAACTATATCATCAACTATTATCATCATTCACTATACAAGAAGTTGAGAAGCTGGGACTTCTTTTCCCTTTTTCAAACACCACATTCACCTAATTTATAACAGAGGAAAGATTAATCTGTCTAACAAAACAACAGACATGCCAGCCCCTTTGGAAGTAAATAAAAGAACAATCACACCAGAACCAACACGTATTCTGCCAGGTTTAGCAATATGGTGCAAAACACTTGTAAGGATTAGGAGGTTTATGTGTGTCAATTTTTGTCTGAATGCTCTGTGACTGTACTCGTATTCTCTGTTTATGGTTCACACGTTCAGAAATTAAAAGCAGAGTCATCTGCGACAATTACTGTTTTTTAATCCATACATACATATAAATATATATATATATATATACACTGCCCGGCTAAAAAAAAAAAGTCACTGCAGTGATTTAAATGTTTCAGCTAGCAACAAGTTATTTAACCCTAACTGATGCAGTGAGTAGCTTCTCATTTCTTAAACAACCATGTCAGTAGAAATATCTTGTGGTTGAGGAAAAGATGTTTCTGTGTTTCAGCAGGGTCAAATTTTTGGCCTGCATCAAGCGAAGAAAACAACTAAGGAGATATCATCTTTGAGGAAGAAATGTGGTTGGAAAAATATCTTGAACGATCACGATTGGAGATCACGTGAATGTTTGGTGAAATAAAATCGTAAAAATCAAGAGTAGAACTCACGGCAAGGTTTAATAGTGAAAGTAAGAACATTTCCACACAAACAGTGCACAGAGAACTCAAGGCATTGGGACTTAACAGCTGTGTAGCCTTAAGAAAACCACTTATCAGTGAGCCTAATCAAAAAAAAGGCTTCAATTTGCTAGGGAGCATTAAGATTGGACACTGGAGGAATGGAAAAAGGTCATGTGGTCTGATGAGTCCTGATTGACCCTGTTCCAGAGAGATGGGTGCATCAGGGTAAGAAGAGATGAAGAAGTGATGCACCTATCATGCCTAGTGGCGACCGTACAAGCCTGTGGGTGCAGTGTTATGATCTGGGGTTGCTTCAGTTGGTCGGGTCTAAGTTTAGTGGCAATATGAGGTCCAATCAATGGATTTTCAATCAATGGATTTTTTCTTCCCTGATCGCACTGGCAAATTCCAAGATGACAAAGCCAGGATTCATCAAACTGTCAAATTGTCAAAGAGTGGTTCAGGGAGCACGAGACATCATCATTTTCACACATGGATTGGCCATCACAGAGCCCAGACCTTAACCCCACTGAGAATCTTTGGGATGTGCTGGAGAAGATTTACGTAGCGGTCCGACTCTCCCATCGTCAATACAAGAATTACAAGACGTGGGCAAAAAATAAATGCAACTCTTGACAGACATAAATGTTGTGAAATTACATAAACTTATCGAAATGATGCCACGGTTTCTCTGCTCGGTTTAATGCTGTAATAGGATATTTGACATATTAAATACTTTAAATTTGAATGATCCTCATAGCCATCATTTAAACATTAGATTTGGTAAAAACTTCAATATAGTTAAAGAAATACTGAAACTGTAACTTAAGTGTTTTTCCAATGTTTACATTATAGTGTCAGCTGTGTATTTTAAATAAGGTTGTGGGGTGTATATGTGAAAACAATGCTTAACTGCTGGTATATGGAGGGCAACCTGACCGTAGCTGCTATTTTTGACATTAGTCAGACGACACCAGAGGGGAGAAACTAGGAAAAATAACATGGCCGTGAACCGAGAGAAAATTGTCTCTAGCTATAACAGTCCCACAATGTGATGTGATGAAAGCGCGTTTAATTTGAGTAGGATGATATTTCTAAAGAAATAAAGGGTACAAAGACGTCAAACCAATGAAAGACAAGATGACAAGATCATCAAGAGAAAAAAGGTTTTACAATATTCAGCTTCAACAACAATACATAGCCTCTAGGTCTGCATTGCACCGAGTCTACACTGAGTCACAAAGAACAGCTCGTTTTGACAAAAGATAACCACTAACTACGTTACAACTGCAAATGTTTACTAGACAAATGTCCAATGGAAGCAAGAATGCTGGGAAAAAAACACGAGTATTACTACAAGAGGACGCAAGTAAGCTGTGCATTTGACCTGTGCATCACACAGACGAGCACCGCAGGTGCAAAATTACAACCGGTATGTACATTTGGCATGCATGCAACAGGTACAAGCCCATACCGATACACAGTATAAGGACGTCAAGAGAGTTCCCATTTTCACTGAAACCAGTTTAGTGAACCACAAAGCAAACAACAAATCAAATGTAAAGGCCGGTGTTTCTGTTCACCTGGTAGCAGGCCAACAACAACGAAACTGCCTGCGTCTCAAACCAAAGTCCATTAGATTGTGCAGGGGTAACAAACCTGAACTTGGCCTGACTTACACAGTTGCTGGATTGCAATTGCCAAGGTGTGTTTTGAAGTGGAATTTAGGTGTGTAAATACGACTTGTGAGAGGATCCTCCATTTGAGCAAAAACAGGTTATGAAAGTTTGTTCCGTTGTTAACTAGGACGAAATTGGCTTCACAGTGCAGGGTACAACTCTGGCCTTCGACATGAGTTGAGTAGTTATTTAAATAACACGTTCATATGGAGAGAGGTGGTGTCGGTTGGTGCCTTGCACATCCACATCTTGGGTTTCAACAAGATGACAGAGTGCTCTGTGGAAAAGGCAGCATGGTTTGTATATTTCACAATCACCACATTCCATCAGCGTGCATTCTTCTCCACCTGCCTGTGCCTGCTGCTTTCAAACAGTTTGTCTCTTGTTCTGTCCTCTTTAAAAACAGCGGCTAAAATATCTTCTCGTCCTCTGTCCTTCCTGGCATTTGCCACACATACCCGACAGCGTGTTTTCCAAACAAAAACAAGTGGACTGTCTCATTTGGTGCAGAGCTGCTGGCCTCGGACTCACCCGTGTCGTACTCGACTGGTTGCTGTTCCGCTGTTTCACTGCTAGCACCGTGTCCCATGCTACTGCTCCTGTCCCCTTTAGCCTGCCGGGCCCTGCCTCTCCAGAGGCCCACGGCAGGAAGGGAAAACTAAAGCCACCTCGCTGTTCACCAACCAAACTCAGCGTTCCTGTAACCCAAGACTGTCTTGACTGTTCACTTGCGTCGTTTAGTCTCTCTCGTCTCTATAGTCTTGCCCTCCCATTACGTTCAGCCTGTGGGATTTTGCCCTCCCTCCCTCCTTCTTGCTCTTTAAAACTCAAACACATTCACTCACTCACTCTTAGGCCCCTCCCTTCTTGGGGATGACTTCATAAATAAGGTACGCCAATCAGGTAATCCAGCAGTCTTGGATGCCTGTCATTCCTGAGAGGAGATTTTTCAGGGTCAAAGTTCACAGCAGGCATGATTTGAGGGTCAGCTGGTCCACTCATGAAGCCTTTCAGTTTGGGTAATGCATTATATGCCCCTCTTGCAACATTTCACATGCTGACAAAACACGGCTCCCTGAGGGGAGAGGGGAGGACTCTGCAGGCTGAGGTAACCATAGAAGTGGAAGGTGAGCCGCGCTGAGGTGGAGCGCTGTGCCAGAAAAGAGGAAGTGACACAACAGTGGTGTCCCATAACACCCGAGGGATTGTCCATTTAAACTACGAATTTCATGTGTAAATAATAACATTCTGAATAGATTCTACATTCTTCATTAGAAACTCCCAATAGTTACTACTAATACTGTGTAAGACTGTAAAGCTTTCAGTGTTGCTGTAAAGCAACAACACGTAAACAATAACAGTTATGGCATTTTTGCTTTCTTTATTTTATCGCTTTCATCAGAAACCAAACTGACACACGGAAGCCACCTAAATTTCCATAAACATACAGAGGCGGGAACTTCACAGTATCAATTCCAAACAAAATGCCATGATCTACATACTTAGTATCTAAAACTGAAAGATAATAGGGGGCACAAATGTAAGTTTTATCATTTATTGTGTTTGGCAGGGTTTCTTTACAAGCTTATCATGTGTCCAGCCTCTGTTAACTTCACAGTACACAGACATTTTGTGTCTTATTGTGTTTAATATTGTGACTTAAGAAGCTGTATCACTCTTGCTCCCTCTACAGTCCAGTAATGAGCTAGCATGGATGTCTGACATTAGAATGTGTGGAATGCAAATGCCGAAATCAGATTTGTGGTAAAACAATAATTTGGACCACAATCCAGGAAAGAGCTCATTAAGTCACAGGGACTACTAATGATTCTGAGTCATTATGAGTCATCGTGGCACTGGAAGGCTTACCAACCAGCAGAAAATGAATACAAACACATCATATCAGCATGTCAAAGCACTGTAAACAGATGAGAGCTAGACTGGAAAAAGACTTCTTTGATGACACAGAAATATAATACTCTCAATTCCTAACTGTAACACAAGAAAAGATGCTGAGTGACTTTGCCCCTGCCTGTAATAATAACAATAATATAAAAATACAAGGGCACGTAAGCCATTCCCATGACTCAGTAGCCTTCCCTTCTCAAATAAAACCTTAGGAGGAAATTACATTTGTTTTTACTGAGAGGCAGGGTAGAATGAATTCTAGAATCTTCATCTTTTTGGCCTTGACATAGTCCACAAGAGAAGTAATATAAAGTAATATAAAAGTAAGAAGTAATATAAAACTATGAGAATATCATTTCTAAATAGGAAGGAACAAATGGTTTACTCACAACTATATTCAGATTGAACAGCCATCCCAGATACTTCTCCGCCTGTCACAAATTCACTTACAGACAGTTCAAACAGGAATATCCTCTCAGTGACTGTGTGATTCTTTGAGGTGTTCAGTGATCGAGCTCAGTAGTGAAATGGTCACAAGGCCATGCATAGAAAAAGCAGACACCGGCAGCTCTGCTAACCTGCAGGTGTGTCCTTTGGGTGAGGCCCAATCAGATAGCTGCTGTGTCAACATCACAAAACGTCACAAGGACAACCCCTTAATGGACAACTTCGAGACCTTGTAATGTTTACTGACTCACCACTTTCTGTCATCATGATACCGTGAAACAAAGCCAGACTCACCACAGCCACAAAATATGTATGACGAAATTCAAACAAGGATTGAACAAAGTTTTACTGTCAGGCATGAAGAGACCACAGTTTCATATCAATATTGATATCAAATAATGTCTGGGGTTTGCTGAATATTCAAGAATAAATCTAAAAATGGCAAAATTAAAAATGACCAATACTATATCAGTATTTTAATGTCAATTTGTCAACACGGGGACATTTTCTTACCAGGATTTTCCATCACAGTGTACAAATCTCAGCAATCAGCGCTCTCTAAATTGAAAAAAAGGAGAAACGAGCATATTAATATCATACAAAAACACAATATTTAATAATACAAACCCACACCCAAAGATTAAGACATTATTACAGTTTTTCAATGAGATAAAGTGTGCGTTTTTTTATTTAAATTCACAAATTCCTCTGTTGCAAACAAACATCTATATTAATTAACAACATAAAATACAATTGAAGTGACTTTGATTTTGTCAATTTTTGGTTTTGTAATCATTCCATTATTATGCTTTTCAAATCTAACAATTTCATCAGCAATGAAAGTTGAGGACTGACAACCGGCACGTGGGCAGTGATACTAACACACATTATTATATTTAACATGCCTACGAAGACAATGCATCTATGAAGTAAAAGTTAAAGATGCTGTTAGAGCCTGCATCAGAGCATCCTGCTGACAACGCCAAAGCATAAAGAATCCTTTGTGGCCTCTCCGGTTAAACTTCACCTGAGCAATTCTAATTGGACAAGTCCAGGAGGTGTGGTCAGAATGAGAAGTGAAAAAGGGATGGTCTGAACAACAGTATCAGGCTGACCTTTGGAATGACAAAAGTCACTTGTGTGCACTGTAGAATAAAAGGCAGAGTACAACTTTGGAGGCAACTATCTGACCATATTATAAATTAGATAAGGCAACTTCATATGATGTCCATCTACTTAGATAAACATGTTCTCTGTGAATAAAGCGATTGAAAGTATCTATGATAACAGAAGATGACAACTTACATGACAAAAAGTGTTGTTTTAGCAACTTACATTTACTGAAGCTCATTTATCTTCAAGAAGACTTTGCCCTGTATTGCTCTCCTTGCAGTTCGGCCGTGTAACTCCTGCTTGCAGTTCGACGACTTTACAGCAAAGGGATTGCAGCACTCTTGTAATACACACAGACAGACATGTACAAAAAACAGAATGAAACAAAGTCAGTATTCTTCAGATTCCTTAACACTGCTTTGTTTCTAGAAGGACTCCTGAAAGGGGCCTGAGAATAGGCTGGATTAGCAAACTGTTGTCAGCAAGAGTCAAAGCTGCTGCTGTTTCTCCAATTCTAACGCATACAAAAATGCAAATATGTCGGATCCATCGAAGGCTACTAGCAATATTATTGTTATTTTTATATTATTTTACGTGCGAACAAGACAATCAGCTCATCGGCTTTGAATTAGTTGCTTTTCTCAAACAGCAGCTTTGGCTCAGTCCAACTGGTTTGACGAGTCTTGGACTATACACAGTACATGCTCAGGAGGAGGACGCAGCACTTTGCTTGTGCTGTAGCTTTTCAACTGATCCATTTGTGCCTAAAGACCAGCGTCCATGGCCTCCAGTGTGTGCACATTTCTGGCTCTTTCTGGTTCCACTTAAATAGTTGCACCTATATATAGTATGTCATACAACTGCAGGACATTTTTCTATTTAAATGCAGTTAAGGCCCAGAGGAAACTCGGCGCCTGGAAAAATAAAAAGTTTGTTTATGTGTTAATTTTGAGGGAGAGTAGGGACAAGATAATAAGACTCAGCTGAGCTACCCAACACAGAAAACCAAGAAAAACCATGTAACAACTACGTCTGCTACAAATCTGGTAGATACTGGGATATCATTTGGAAAAAAAACCCACACAGATCTCACTATACTAAGTGCGGCAAAACACAATCACTGGTGTTGGTTGAGAACGACAAGGCTAGACTATTCAGTCTGAATTAAAATGAAATCACTGTCCTATCAGACTTCAGTGATAAAGTGTGACAAGTCTTTTTGTGATATTTGACCAGATCTATGGAGCTTGTTATTTTGTATTGCTTTGGGCTCGTTTGACAACGTATTTATTGGCCAATTAAAAAAAGTAGCATGCATTGTTTATTCATGATTTCCAACCCGTCTATAAACTGAGACGCTGAGACGTACTTCACAAATAATTCACTGCACAAAGTCCAGCGACGCTGCAACCCAACTCTGTTCTCAAATATCCGGCTGGTATGTTGGGTCCGGGCTGTGTCCAGCTTTGAAGGACAACAACAGAATGCTGCGAGTTGACAGGAAAGCAAACATGGAGCCGAGTTAATGTCTACCACTTTTGTTTGCATACTGCACACACACAAGCAGGTAAACTACAGGAGTGGACCTGAAGACTGCCTCTGGTGTAGCGTTGAAGCCTTCGGGATATTCACTCAAGCGTGCACACAAATGCACATACACGCTCATACGCACCCACGCCCACACCCACACAGTATGTCACACCGGGTTGCCATTATTTTACAGATTTCAAAGGTTGGGGAGGTGACTGTCTGTCCTTGGAGTTAGCTTGGATTATATTCGGTTTCCAATCACTGCATCCACGGTTGTCTCCATTTGTCAGGCACCCGTGGCCTCTTTAAGCATGAGCAAAACAGCGTATAGTTTAAAGAGCAGGATAAATAGCAGCTGGATTTTCGGGTTTTGTAAGCGGATCTGACCTTGGTATTTCAGCGCAAGTGTAGATTTAGTCCACTGGTCCTTTTAGAGAGGTGGGTCTGGCTTTCAACATTCTTACATGTGATCAGACTGGACCAAATATTAAAAACTTTTGAAACAGTGCAGTTTCACATTATAACAACACAAAATGTGGCCACAAGTACCACTGAGTTACATCCGCACTTCTCTTACAAAATGTTGACAAAAACATTATCAACTTCCCAAAAGTACAAATTTGTAGCTAATAAAATGGCCACTGAGTGTAGTTTTGAATCGTTTACATAAGATCAACAATCTATCACATTTAACAACATTGTGAACTCTAAATTAAATCTCCCTTTTAAATAAATAATATTGTGTGCAATACCAAAACAATTTTGTGTAAAATGTGAGCTTAAATATCTCTCCCTCCCTCTCCTCATGTCTGTGATTAGTAAATTTGAAACATTTTTAAAGTTTGTTCAGTAATGCAGAAAAAATAACATTTTAATACACTATACGGAGAGTCATGAATTATATCACACCAGTTCATAAACAAACATGAAAAACTAATCTAATTCATGCTCGAGTTGTTATAGTAATAGTTAAACATAGTAATGATGTCTTCTGTGATAACTTATCACCACTGCCCTGAAAGAAGCTTCTCTCAGAAAGCAGCAGCTCACCAAAGGCTCTGAATGGCCCTCGTAACGATAACTCCTATTAATCTGCATTCAAGACTTCAATTATCCATTGTTACACAAATCCCTTTCATAAACATAAGTCGGTTCTAATAAATCTAAGGAGCTGTTTTATTCCGAAAAGAATTACATTTGCCCCAAAGAAGCAACAACAACTACCATGATTGCTGCATAAAGCATGCTGCACATTAAGAAACGTCAGAATCGTGTCTCGCCAAGCATAGGAGACGTACAAATACACAAAGTTAACAATCAGCTGTGCTCTGTTTGGACTGCAGTGGTAGTTCATAAATTTTCTACAATCCTGCTTGTTCACTCCAACCTCCCCAATAGCTCATTAAGGCTTCCCAGCACATTAAATAGAGCAACAGAATAACTCCAGGGCTGAGCAGAGTACAATCAGCCTTTGTGCCAAGTTCATTCTGCAGGCTTGGCAAACTCAAAACAAAGAACCAAAGTGAAGTTTATTTGGAAGCAAGCAGCATTGATCTCAATGAGCAGTCACATAACGGTGCAGTGGCAGAAGCCCCCGTATGAATTAAAGTCCCACAACATTCAAATGCTCACATATATTAACCTAAACGCATAGTTGTGTGAATTGGGAAATTAACCGTATCCACATTTCCTCTAACAGTGTTAGAAACAGGCCATTTGATGCAATTAAAAAAAAAAA
>OMNV01018017.1:9158-27682 GCA_900303265.1 Brotula barbata
GCTGCGTCGTATCATAGCGGACTACTAAACGTTAGTTGGCTTGGCGAGCACGGCAACGGTGGGGGAGGGGGGCAGGTGGCGGTTGGGGGGGAGAAGAGAAGAAGAAGCGCTGGGTTTCAGGGGGTTCAGAGAAGTCCTTCAGGATAGTATGTAGGGGGCAGTGGGTTCCTTGTCCAGATACAGTTCAGTCCACAGGCCGTCAAGGAGCATGGGGTCGGATGCAGGTGATTTTCGGGGAGGAGGGGGAGTTGCTGCTGGAATTGTACTCAGAAGGTGGTGTGATGTCACTCATCGCTCGCTCGCTCACACGTTTCTCGTTCGTGCTCTCGATCGCTCGCTCTCTCTCGCTCGCTCGCTCACACACAGACACTCATCTCAGCGCACACGTCGCTTCTGCTTCGCCCACTCGCGAAAGACAGAAGATTTAATTCCAGTGGGGCAATTTTTCCTCATTGTTCACTGATGTCGATCTCTCTCTCTCTCTGTCTCTCTTTTCCCCGACCAGCAGCAAATCTGGAAGACAAACAGGACAAAGTCAGAATCCGGAAGGGACAATGCTGATTTCACATTTGAAGTTCAATCAGTTTTCCACTTTGTCTCTGAACAGGACATCCTTCCTTTTAGGCCTTGATTGTTACTCATAAATTGACTCCATTTTGTCAGCGTGGTGATGTCACTCGTTGAGCGTGATAACTTTAGCAGTACTGGAACTGAGAGACTCACGATCAATGCTAGAGGGTCTGGGTTCAACGCCTTTAGGGTAACGGTGCCTCTGTATGTCACTTGAAGCCTTTCTTTTTGAAACTGAGGATTCCCGCTCTCTTTTCTTTGGTTTTCTACCATCGTCCTCTTACAGTGCCTTCAGACAATATTGAGACCGTCACTCTTTCCACATTTTGATGCATTAGAGTCTTACTGATTAATTTGTTCAAAGAGAGGGAGCCTGGGTACATTCCAGAGGCAGTGTCTCCTTATTTTTTTAATCTAAACTGGATCTAAGACTTCCATGTATGTTATTGAAAGTGGACCACGTGCTGACAGGAATGTGAGTCATCACGTTGCACCTCTGATATTCAGGAACCCTTGAGCTCTGTGTGTTTGGTCTCAGATGTTGTGGTTGGTCTTACATCACAGACTCAGCGTGGTGCATGATTTCTCCTCACAGACCAAACACACATGGATCACCACGGTGTGGAGCTCTCTGATGGGGCGGGCCTAGCATATAATCTCGTACGTGGTCTGTGTGGTCTTGCATTCACTGACCAGGCTTGACTCTTAAGCTTGCGCAGCTCCTTGGTGGCCCAGGTTGCCAGGGTTTTGGTTTTGGTGGTCTTTGAGCGTCGGCCCTCGGTCAGCAAGTCGTTGATGAGCGGACGAACCTCCACCAGCTTCATGACGTCTTTACCGAAAGCTGTGCAAAGGTCACTGAAAAAAAACAACAAAAAAAAAACCCATTATAGAACAGAGACTGAAAATACCTCTGAACTTACATAAAAACACAATATAGTGCAGTTTTGTTTTGGAAACCAGTGGATTCAGCAATGGTACAAGACTGTCACACACGCACACACACACACACACACACGCATTCACGCACGCACATACACTTTTGGTCTCAGATGATGTGGTATGTTGTACATCAGAAAATCAGCGTGGTGCATGATCTCTCATCACAGACCTGAACACAATCTTAGCTATAGCACAAAGGCCTGCTGTCATCCTCCTGTCAATCTTTATCGGCCCATCCTCCGTTCTTACCCTATGAGGCCGGTGGCGTTGGCCACCACTGCGTCTGAGTGGTCTGCATCCTCTGCTATGTGGTGAATGAAGGACAGGATGAACTCCGCCCGAGGCTGAACCAGCATCACGTCAGCTGTAGGGGGTCAAGGAGGAGGGGAGGAAGACAGGGTAGAGGGAGAGAGGGAAGAAGGCCAGGAGGTCACAGAGAGAGGAAAGAAAAAGGCAAGAATGGAAGAGGAAGGGAGGAGGAAGATGATGCGGGGGCAAGAGAAGGAGAGTGAGGGAAGAATGGAACAGGGCGAGAAAGACAAAATAAAATGAGGAGCAAATAAATAAAACTCAACTTGTTGAACTCTCAGATTGGTATCAGGTGACAAATTTTGTTCCCTTTTATTTGTGGGGCCACGCAAAACCAGGAGGCTTTGTGGTTGGACAGTGAATGTGTCTGAAGCCTCCCGGGTGAAAGAGACCCTGTTCACTGTGTGACGTCATAAAACCCACACTGCTTGACTGGCAGCAGGCAGAGGAACTGACGTCAGTGTGTGCGTGTGTGTGTGTGTGTGTGTGTGTGTAGCACTTCAAATGCTGCCGACACTGAGCTCATTTAGCAGCAGACAGATAGTGGAGGACATCTTCAGAAAAGAAACGCCTCCCAATTCTATATCAATAGGAGCCGCACATTCAAAGTGTTGTTATTTTCAAACTAAGAATTGTGATTCGATGCAATTTTATTTCTCTAGACTCTTCTCTTTTGAGTAATAAGAGAATGTCATCTTCACAACCTGGTGACATCTTTACGGTTCTGTAAAACTATTTTAGCCTGCACGTAAAGATATGTAACAATCATTTAAAGAACTGACACGAAAGGACAAAAGAGAATCAATTAAAAATTGTCATCATTTGGTGTGACAGTGACCTGGCTTTAGTTTGTTTGAGTTCTTTATAGCAGTACAGTCCATGGAGGACAGCGCAGTCCGAGTTGTTTTGCAGCCTGTGCAGATGTATTCTCTGGGACTCGAGTTGGGTGAAGACACCCTCCCAGGCTCTGCCCGTCACTCAGTGCTAGTGTGAGTGCTGTTGTGTGGATCTATATTGTGGCCTTTATTTCAGAGAACCTTGAAGTCACCTAAATCATCCAGCTTTTATCTTATGTACCTAACAGTGAGAATCTTTTCAGACTTTTGAGCACAGAATCTGCAGCTGAATAACTGGAATATTGAATTGGGAGATCTGTGGCAATTTTCAGCCCAAGTTATGATGGAAACGTGTGTTCTTTTTGGAAGTTTAACTTTTGTTTCACAGGCTGTTTTGCTGTTAAACCAAGATGCACTCAGTAATCTTCACAGTGAATGTTTCAGATTTATTAGTTTTTCTAATAAAAAAACTCAACCAGTCTATATGCAATGCTCGCTACCAAAGTTAGCCAAGAAGAACAACAAATATGTCAAGTGTAAGTACGAATTTTCTGAAGTGGTGTGGTTGATTTTGCGTCTTACGGTGAACGTTTTCCTGGTCTCCCTTCAGGCCCTGGATGATGCCGGTGTAGGCCTCCAGACAGCCCTCCCTCAGCTCGTTCAGGTAGTCCACCATGTCGTAGTCCGTCTGTGAACCAGAGGTACATTTACACCAGGCAATCTGATCAGAGAGAACCTCATGCAGCACCACCATGCAGATGTTTGAGTTGATGATTTTTATATATGCTAAATAATTTCTTATATCCAGAACGTTTATGTACGTTACACTTCAGTATTGCAGTATTTTGTCGTATTAACCCATCCGAACGCAACAGCGATATCGGAATATTGTCAGAAAACTCACGTTTGCGTGGAAACGGACGTCGCCAACATTAAATTCAAAATCAATGTGTAATTGACGTACGATGGCTGTTTCTGCAGAGTCATGAAGTTTGAAACAGCTGAAAGCTAACAAATGAGCTGCAGACGGTAGAGCAAGAAGTGCATTATTTTATGTTTTCATTTCCAAATCTGTCTGGCAGCGTTGCTCATTCCAGAATTATTAACGCTCCGGCACCGTGACTCCGCCTTACTGCTATGGCCCGATAGGCAGCCCTATTTACGGCAAGAAATCTGAGCGCACGAGGCTCAGGTGTGATCCTGGTCTATGACAGAAACGAGAAGCGTTTGGTCTCAGATGTTGTGGTAGGTTGTACATCACGGTCAGCGTGGTGCATGATGTCTCCTCACAGACCAAACACTTTCTGAGTTGCTGTAAGACGACACAGAGAAACAAGTGCTATAAATGTGTGTCTGACCTTGTCCACCTGGGCCTGGGAGGCCTGCTGCAGCGTGTCCAGGACAATGTCCAGATATTTCTTAAACTCTCCACCGATGGCCAGTGCGACGTCGCCAAATGCCGACAGAATCTGAGGCTTCACTGACCGATGGACGTTCTCGTTCTAGGCACACACGCACGCACACAGAGTTAATACCAAGCATGTGATACATCTTCAACAAAAGATCAATGAAGTTCAGACTGTATGAAGGTGGAGGACATTGACTGGAATAGGAGCAGACACTGGGGAGGACTAGGTTTCTGCAGGTTGGAGAAAGTTCAACCAAGACATTTTTCATGACAGAATGAAATTAACAACCAATAAAAAAAAAATATGTCACAAAGCACACAATGGCACCAACTACCTTTAGGTTTAGTGACTGAGGTTTCAGATAACAGGTGTGAAAAAGTCTCACTCTTGGTTAGATTTGTAGGGCCGGTGCTTTGTCACAGCATTCAGGTACCAAGTTTTTGCATGTATCTGAATATTTTAGTGCTGCGGCAGAGCCAGGTATTGAGGTGGAGGCCACGGAACACGACTGAGCAGCGCTGGGCGTTCGACCTGTATTTACAGCCGCTTTCTGCTTCTTGCCCTGCACGTGGGCTTCCACAGGTTTGATTCCCATTGAGTTCAAATATCCGTGTTGTCAGTGAACATCAGTCTTTCATAAAATTCAACAACGGAGGCTCAAAGCGGGACATTCAGAGTAGAATGTCCCTGTGATTGTTTGATAGGAGGTGCCCATCACCACAATAACATTTAACTCCAAAGGATGCAACTTTCTGTTCTGTGTTCCTTCGGTTTAGGCCCTGCTGAGCGGCTGCGGATGACGTTTTGGTCATGGTCACTAGAGACAATGCAAGCTGATTTGCAGAATGAAGTACAATAGAGCAATTTCACTGGTGTGGGCTGGGAAACAACAAAATGAAAATCGGTAGGGACGTCATCACAATCACAAATTTTACCCTGACCACAGTAGGAGTTGTACCCAATAATGGCGATATACGTCACGTTAACCTCACTTTAACAGCCGCTCAAACAGCCTATTACCTGTGTTGACATAGCTGTACACTCATACAGCTTTAAGAGGCATTCCAACATACATGGACACACAATGAGGATTCATAAATGATAACGCAAACAGGAGTCAAAAATAACTTACAACAGGCTCACTTACACACAGAATAAGGAAAGATATTCTGGTCGAGCTAACACCTGTGTGTTAACGTTTTTTTACAGTCAGCAATGTTTTAACACTTTTGAAAGATGAATTCTAGACTTTTTAGGATGAAATAAGGCCTCAATTTCATGTATTTTTTGGATCAGCAGAACTGCCGAGTGAAGTGAAATTAGTGAAATGCAAAGAGGGAGAAGACAGACAAGCTTCTCCGTGTCATTTTAACAGGTTAAGTTCAAGGGGTTCAAAGATTTTAAACAGAAGTGCAACGCATGGTTGAATGAAAAACAGAGCATGAATGCAGCCGTCTGTCCATCACAGGCTGATTTATGCCCCATTCCTAATCCGCCTTTTTCAGCATTTCAGACATTTTAAGAACGTGATGATAACTGGGGAGAAGATAGGACAAAAAAAAGAGGGGAGAGAGGGCCATCAGGAGAAAGATGAGTCGAGGAAGAGGAGAACAAGCAATAACAGAGATGACAGACAGGAAGGTTCTCACCCCAAGGTTCTCCAGCAACAGCTGCATGATCTCATCACAGTAAGGCAGAATGTTCGTCGACAGAGCTCTGCATAAGTCACAAACCAGGCCCACTGCCGCAAGACACACCTGAAACACACAAAAGCAGGGAGAGAGCAGTGTCAGAGATCTCAACCAAACTACACGCAACATCCGACAGAGAAAGACCTGAAACGCACAACACACACTGTCCGACAGGAGGGCATGAAAGACGACACGCAACGTCAGACAAAGACTTGAAACAACATCTGAGTGATGGCAAGAGAGGGAAAAGGACACACACTAAAATGAGTGATGGGGAAACAAAGACAACAAGAAAAAAAAAACACAACAAAGCAGACTGACACATTTCTCATTAAGATATGCATGCGTCTGACCTGATACTCAGCGTAGTTTTTCAGTCCAATCCCCAGGAACGGTTTGAAGGCATCCATGTATTTATGGAAGTCACTGCCCAGCACTGATGCACACACACAAACAAAAGTTACTCTCGTGTGGTGCTGCTGCTGTTATTTGAGGGCCGTTTGTGTGTGAGTTTTTACCTTCCACCAGCGTGGACACAGCCATCAGTGCGTCCTCCTGCACCCCTCCGGCCCCCGCGGTGCTCTGGAACATTCTGAGCAGAGAGGCCATCACCACGTCAGAGATCTGCAGGGCGTCCTGATGCTGAACTTTACGGAGAACATTCTAGAACAGCCAGATCACAAACAACAACACACGAGTGATGAGTTTCCCCAACTTTGACAGAACTCACATTTTTCACTTGTTCATCTCATAAATGTTAGTGACACTCTGAGAGTGTCATGATTTCTGGGAAATTTTCATTCGAACTGTGTCACGGCTGTAGCATTCTGGAGAGCTTGAAGCTTTCATGCTCCACTGTCTTTGCAAACGTTGGGATTTAGAAAAACTTTCTGTGCGTGGTGCGCCTGTTTGGACACTGGGCGGATGTGACGACAGCCGTGGAGAGGCGGTGAAATGAGGCCAGATTTCAGTGATTCTTGTCAGCCTCTGTTAGATGTGAAGCGGTGGAATGACACACGCACACACAAACCACTACGACAGATGAAACACAGCAACAGTGCTTACACCAGACTGTCTGCAGTTTAATACATTTGCTCTCAAATAACATATCTACAGTCCATCTGCTTAAGGTTACAATGTAGAATTCCTGCATCACGAAGAATTTCAAAGGAAAGTCAAAGGAACAAATTTATCTTATTTTATTCTCTCATACATGCTCATATGTGTATACTGATTGTGTAAATGGAGCTCATATATTGAGACTTATTACCCTAATGGACTTGTTAATAAATGACAGACTGTGGTGGTTACATCCTGTCCTGACAGCTGCTGCCCTCAGGTGCTTCCTGCTCTGTTCTCCAAACCCTTTTCAAGCACAAAGGAGGCGCATGGACTCACAATGTAAAGTTGCTGTCATTCTAAGTGTTATAACTTCAAGTAGGGGATTTTACAGGCTTTGACACTTTGAAAGTGCTGATCAGTTTGTGGCTTAATGGATATGATCTGGTAACCATAATAATCATAATTTAAAAAAAAAAAGATTCTTCGCGATTTTGATTTAGGGGCATTTAACTTTGCTATACGTGCAAGCGCTAAATAAATGAGTCAAATAAGAAAATGAATATGACCCATTAAATTTTTGTGATTTTATTACATCTATTAATACTTGTAGAGCGTTATGACAGTTGTCAGATCATCTTCATATTTTACTCATTTACTTAATAGTTCTGCACGAGAGGACAAAGGAGGAAATAGCTCAGGATACAAAAACAAACATCATTTAGAAATGTAATGCAAAATGATAATGTTTTTTATTTTGAGCACAGAAACTGCACCACAACAACCGTCCACACTTAATGGAAACCCTGTGCCTCTGACGGGGCGACTATAAAGACCAGGTAAAATGGTAGAAAGGGTCCTATCTCAAAATCGCGAAGGATCTTTAAAAAAATATTGTGAAGTTCATGTCTCTCACACACGTACGAAATTGGCAAGACATGTTAATCTGACTGTATGTTACATACCCGACCTGTTCAAAGATTTCCATGAGACAGTGAGACTGATGCGCGAGTCTGAGTGTTCTCACCTGTAACGTGGCACACAGCAGCGACTGCAGGTCGTTGAACTGCATTCTGTCTGAATTGCTCTGAATGTGCGACTGAGGAAACAGGATGTGACATCATGAGACAGAGAAACAAATGCGCACTCCACTCAGAAACATCAGAGTAGGGACTAAGAAAAAATCTGAACCTTGTCGTCGCTCTCTCACCTCCATCTGCAAAACCTGCTGCAGTCGCTCCATGATGACCAGCGTGGTTTTCTGGACGGCAGGGTAGCAGTCCTTGGCGCTGTTCTTCACGATTTCCATCAGGGCTTCGTAAGCTGCAGAGCGAAGATTGTTCTGGTGACCGTCAGGCCTAAGGATGACACGAAGCCAACACATTGCACTTTGACTATCATATTAAAACGCAGTTAAGTATGAAAACTCATTCAAATATGACTTTTCTACGCACAACTATTCACTCTTGTCCTCAAATGTGTACAACTTATTCCCATTTTTCAACAAAGGCACACTGTAATCCTCTGCAGCTATCACAACCCTGAGCCAGTTCTCATTTATTCATGGAAACTTGCAGACATTGACAGCCAATTGCAGTGAGCTTTGTGTTGCTGTCCGATGTTGGCTTTGTTAATAATTACAAAGTTTGGTCTCAGATATCGTGGTAGGTTGTTCATCACAGTCAGTGTGGTGCATGATTTCTCCTCATAGACCAAACACACATTATCACTTTAGAGTGTTCGAAACAAGGCAGAGACAGTCAGCTGTATAAGTAGAACACATCTTAACTAAATATGGAACATTGGAAGACAGGGAGGGACACCCTAATTGGACATAACATCGATTATCCCAGCTCATTTGAAACAATGGCCCAGGGCGACACAGCATAATCCTCATTATTCAACATGTCTACTAATTGAGACATCATAAAAAAAAAAGTTTACTGTCAACCCACTGGAGGTCTCACCGACCTGTCTGTGGTCTCCAGCAGCGTTTGGACAATGATCTCAAAAGAGGACGACAGGCAGTAAGTGCTGGGCTCCTCCTGTTCCTCTGCTGCATCTGTGGCTTCATAAGCCGCCTCGGCCAGACTGGAGAAAGCCTGAGCAGAGATAAAACACTTTGTCTTTCCCTTTTTCACGGGTTTCAACAATTGCAGGTTCTGCCCCAACGTTCATCGAGTCAGATGGACGTCCAGACAAAATGTTTCATATTAAAACTGGAAGAAAGACTCTTTACATTGGACAGTGAGAAAGAGCAATGGACATATTCACTCAGACTAGGTATGCTAGTCCATACACACAAAATGACTACACAATCAATCAAAATAATAAAGAGATAAATCAATTTTCAAATGAATGAGTAACAGTTCGCATTCATCATCTCTCTCCATTCATTCGACTGTAGTTCAGCCTGCTGCCTGGTTCATGTTGGAATGAGTTTTGTTTTTGGTCCTAATTTGGTGAAGAAAGACTCGACTTAGACAATAAATGACACAGAAGCGCTTACGGTTAAAAAACCTACAATAGCAAAGACTATATGTACAACAGTTTAATTTTTGAACAACCATACCAAATTTTAAAAGTCTGGGTCCTTGAACGATACGCTGCATGTGATCCGAGCGTCAAAATGAGCTCGGTATTACGTTGGATCCTTCTGTGCATTCTTACCCAGCAGACGTTGGAAGCCACCCTGGGCTCAGCACCCAGGCCCTCGATCAGGCACTGCAGCAAGGGGGCCAGGTACATATCGTTGATAGCCGCCTCAGGCAGCAGCTCGCAGATCCTTCCCACAGTCCAGGCTGTGGTATCTCTGACCACCACACTGGGGTCCTTCATCAGCTCGATCAGGGTGGGCATGGCCTGCAGGGGTTGATACACTTTTAGACCACGAGTCACAGTACATTTACATGTTCTTGACTCAAACCTTGAGCCCAAAGTCTCCGTACAACACCGTTCCAGTGACGTATGGTGTAGCGATAAAAAGTAACCAACTGAGTGAGCCTTCAGAATAAAAGGAATTTAGCAGTTGATTAGTTTAAATGCTTCATTCTACACTGTCACTGTCATTTTGAAAGACTATTGACATTCAATTCAAAATGTTTGGTACAAGGGAAAATTTTTTTCAAGAGTTTGTAGACAACATTTCAAAGGATGATTCACTTGTTTTAAGAAAATCATTTTAAAACAATCAGCAGTGTTGTAATATTAAAATGCAAAACTTGCACAATTGCAATACTTTCATAATAAAATCCCTTCACACTCTATATTGAAAACTAAATATTACTATCATATTGTATCGGGCACCATTGCATTGACACCATGTATGCTTATTGGTGAGAGTGATATGTGGGTGTCATGACTATGCTGGTTATTGGACGAATGTACCGCTGAAAAAGGTGTACTTTCTGTATTTTACAGACTTAAACTTGACGTTTGACAGCGACCTGCTGACCTGTACGACAAGTGGTTTGAGCTGGTTCAGCTCAGGTCCTTCCAGGATGGAGCCAAAGGCCATGACGGAGGCGTCCCGGTAGCGCCAGTCCGGGTTTTGGATGTGCTCTTTGATGAAGGGCAGAACATGAGGGACAACGTCGTCTTCACAGCATGTTGCCAACAGCATCAAACACACGCCAGCAGCCTTGCAAGGGTTCCAGTCGTCGTCATCGTCGTTCTCATCCTGCAAATGGTTAAGGCAGACATTTTGTGTGGTCAAAGTTCAGAGGAAGCAAGTGGAACGAGTCAGGGAATTCATGTAAATCTGGTGTGATGACAGCTCAATATTTTCTCTCTCTCTCTTTTTTTTTTATCAATAAATCAAAGCAGAAAAGACTCAATCTGGAAAAAGAAATTAAAAGTGCTTAGTAAGCTAATGCTGCAACTAATCATTATACTGATAATCAACCAATCTAGCAATTATTGCAACAATTAATAGACTAATCAGGAGATTAATGCAATGATCAATCCATAGCTCTGCAGAAACTTTTCAGCTTTTGCCTCGTCTTAGTGCTTATATTAGGCATGCGCTAGCTAAAACGAATGGAAAGGACCTGAAACCATCATTGGAAAATACCTTTTAAAGGCCTTTAGTGACAGACGAGTAAAAACACTTCATGGTTTTACAGAGACAAAGAATATTCAATAAATTAGTTTCCTTTATTTGAGTAAGAAAATATAAGTCTAGTTGCAGAAAATGCAGGGTTTTGGCATAAATAAAATGAATTACGACAAAATAAATCTGAGCTAATTTAACTTAATTTGAGCAATTTTGACAGCTATGAAGGGTATTTCCTACTCCAAATTTCTTCACGTGTGTACTTTTTTTACTTTTTGTAAAGTTGTTTAAATCCTGCTCAAATGTCGATTCAACAATGTCAATAATATGTTGACAATTTTTTACTGCCGATGCTGTTGAAGCCACTCATTTGCTACACCCCTAAGTGAACAAACAGTAACTTAGCTGTGTGTCTGAAGAAGGAGTGCATTCATACCTGTTTGGTGAGAGTCTGTGTCAGGATGGGAACCAGGTACTGCAGAGCCCCTTTGGCGTAGAATTTACTGGTATGCTCTGGGGGACGTCCCTGCTCAGAGGCCTGGATTGGATTAGAGAAAAAGGAACAGACCAAAAGAGCAATCAGATGAGGGAAACAGAAAAGCCTTTTTTGATAATAGTTTATAGATGCCCAAGACTCACCTCAGACGCCTCAATGGCCAGGTCCATCTCCTCGTCACACACATTGGACCAGAACTCAATGCCCTGGAGAGCCACCTGGTCAATTTCACTCTTCATGGCCTCAATGGTGATCTGAGGAGAAGACGTGAAGGAAGAGAGTCAGGAAAAAGCCAAAGCACGCAAAGATGGAGGATGCCGAGTGGAGGGAGAAGAATTTGATGACAAGACAGAGGCAATTCTGTTCAAAGGTGGATTTCATTTTTACACAAAATAATCCTCAACTTTTCTTGAATATTTCACAGGTGTTTATGTTGAAAAAGTTTACCCACTCATTTCCATGAGATTTTTCATAGTCTGACCTGGCAAAGGCAAAATGATGGCGACAGTCCTGTGTCACAGGACTGTTTACTGGAATTTTACGCAGCGTTGGGAAGGCTAATTCAACTAGTTTGGCTAAACAAACAAACAAAGAACACCCAAGTCTAATTTCCAAGCTAATCAGCTTCATGACAAGGCGGCATCAAGTCAAAGACAGAGACTATCATCTCACAAATCACTGTTAACTTCCCCATGTTAAGATTGCTTCCTCTCCCTAATCCAACTAAAACCAGAACACAAAGGATTGAGAATCCATGCTCTTATCACCGAGTTGATTTGTTTGGGGATGTCATGAAGTGACTTCACCTTCCACTGACAGTTGCATTTATCAAGCAATTCCCAGAGTGGTTGCCTACCTGCTGGTTTTATCCCCTACTACCAGGTAACTTAAATCTAAAAACCCTGACATGGGCCTGAAGAACACAAAATGATAGACCATTCCGTTTGGTTTGGTCTCCAAGTGCTGAATGTGATTAGGGTAAGAATCAGTTCCGATTTCAGTGACTTAAGCAATGTGGATGAGCAGTGTTACTTACAGCAAATAGTGCAGGGCCCATGTAAGTCTCCATGTACTGGTAATACAGAGACATGATCTTCACCAGGTTCTGTAAGGCTGCAACCCGCACCTAAAAACAACAAAACCAGACGCTGTCAACAGCTGTGAACAAAACACAAACAGCCAATTATCTAAAAACCAACAACGTTACTCACTCTGGTGTCGGTGCACTGTGTAGCTTCACACACCACCTGCATGATGAAGTGTCTCTCCGTCTGCAACACACACACACACACAAAATCATTTTATTTTTCAAAGAACACATTTCTACTAACCAATCAATTCTAATGCACTGCGGCATAAATAATCTGTGGCAATATATGTGCCATCAAGTAGGCTCACCGAACATTCAACTAAAAAGATTCAGCAACAGGTCACCTAAAGTCCAATGTGGAATGAAGTTGTGTTGACGCTGCAAAAAAACAACCATGATCTGGGAGCAATGAAGATGATAAAAGGTTTGACTGACGCAGTGTGCAATGATAAGATAAGTAGTTTAAAATAAAGATGTAGTAAAACGTCAAATACGCATTTCTATCTCAATACTTCATGTAATATACAATAAGGGATAATTTGACCTAATCTGGTACATTTTGGATGACTCAATATCAACATTTGTGGGGATTAAAATTGGCAAATGTAATTTCTCCTTGCAGCAAAAAACTAATGTACATGTATACTCAGTTTATACATATACGACTACTATTTGTTTGAATAAAAATAATCACATTCATCTATTTAAATCAATAGTGACAGTGGTTCTCATGACATTGCCTTATTTGGTGCCTTTATTTATTCACCGTTTGGTGAACTGTGGCTGAATTATCCATCATGTATGTATGTATCAGATTAGATATCAAACAGGAAGTGGCCGTGTACCTCTTTGTCAAAGTTGGCTTTGGTGAACTCCAGCGAATTGAGCAGTGCGTTGGTTGCAGCCAGTTTGACGTTGTTGCTCGGCTCCTCCTTCCTCATGCCCTGGATAATGGCCGTCAGGATCTGATTGGAATTTTCCTGCAGCTGTTCTGGATCCTAATGGAACAAAATTGGAAAACAAGCTCAGGTATTGCATCAAGAGGAAATGTTCCTAAGTGAAGCATTAAGTCCCAAACTTTAAAGCAGGGACCTTGCTTAACATGGATCAGGAAGATTTTGCACCCCGTGTCAGTGCATCATCATCGGACCCAATCTAGCAGCTTTTCTGCTGCGCTGCATTAATTGCATTCGCTAGCTAACCCCGGTTTCATAAGAGGAACCAGGAGATCAATCGACTGCAGAGCTGCTCACTGCGTCGACTATAATCGACATATCGCGGCTTATTTTACGTGTCAATATCGCGAACATCCAGTGCAAACTCTTTAACAGACGCTGTTGAGCTGTGTCAGTGAAGACAGCGCAACATAAATGACAGCAAAAACCCAGCAGAGCCTTTTGTTCATGTTAGTTACCTCATTTATGTGCACTCGTTTCATCTCACGCAGTGCGATACTTAGTTGCGTTATGCACAGAGTTTCTGTCCTCTCGTCTGTTTCAGCGGAGCTCGGCAGTGATGTAATGTTACGTTACTGCTGTAACTGAGGGTTTATGAAAGACGGCAGTACGGGAAAAAACTATAAAACAACAACACAGAGATACTCAGTCCTTCATTTTCACACTTCACGCAGTAAAGAACACGACATTACCGCTTATCCATTTCTGGGCTGAAACCTTCAAAATAAAAATCACAGGCATAGGCTGTGTGACTTCTTATCAAAAAGGAGAAAGTCACCGAGATGCAAGTACAGAAAAAAAGGTGACGCTGTTACCCAGTGTGCATACATGTCAACATAAGCATGCTGTAGGGACAACTAGAATCATCATACTGGTGTGATTGTATGCATCAAAGGGATTAATTCGAGCTTTAGAAGAGATTTCAAATGTTACAATATATATTGTGTATCGTGATATAGCCTAAAAATATCACAACATCATTGATCGGCATATCGTGCAGACCTAATTGGGCAAAATTCAAAATGCAGGTCGATAAAGACCCTCTTGCCGCTGTGCTAGTACAAACTCACAATGTCCTGGCAGATGTATCCGATGGCCTCCAGCGTGGACTCCTTCATGTGTTCAGTGCTGGAGGGATCCGTCACGTTGGCCACCAGCTGAGGGATCAGCTCGGGCCACTGGTTGACTGGGATCTCTGCGCAGGCGATCCCAGCCACACACTGGGAGGCCGAGCTGGGCCGATACGTCTCTGTGCCCAACGTCTGTAGGACCTGTTACACAAATCAACAATAACTAGCACTTTTCTAATCCATGGACATTACACTTTCACAAACATTATCACTTGCGGCTTTGCGTTTTGAATCTGCTGCAATCTCCTGCACAGATTATGATTTAAATGAAACGTTGAAATGGACTGCGTGGACAACCACATGCTGACTTTTATTGCAAAGGATTTAATAGCTTTACTGCCCTCCTGCCCTCCATTTATTGACTTGTCTTGTCTTAACTCTGTAATGGCTACTGCGTGGAATCCACACAAAATGTCACGCTCAAGCACGGAGTGACTTTCGAAACACATTTAACCATGGTCCCATGGCCTCTAACCAACTTAACACACATGGACCAGCTTGTTTTATATTGTTGATTTTACTTTCATCGAAAGACAGGCCAGCAGTTGGTGCATTGTCACTTAAGGTGGGATGATGTGTCGTGAGCTAGGGATACATTTTCATCGTCTAGAAGTGCTAGATTGTTAACCCGGATGTTACTTATTCTCAAGACACAAAGAGCAGAGCAACATGGAGAATCAAGATACTGCACACAGAGTTGTTGATCACTTTCATGTTGCCACTCTTGCTGTGAAGAAAGCTGCAGAAATTATCTTAGCACTGGGTGCTGTGTAGCCCACAGAATGCTAACTCATGAGTAAGTCTGGAATGTTTTGGTGAAAAAGGTAATAGCAGAGGTCTGACCGGGCTTGGTGGCTGCAAAAGCTTTGTTTGTTACTGAACCATCCCTCTTTGCATACTGGGACCTGTGGCTTTGGTTTGTGTTGTTTGTACTCACATAGTTCTTGATCTCACGGCGCGCGTTGACATCAATGGCCAGCCATCTCTGCTGGTACTGTGTTTTGACGTCGGGGTCTTTAGAGGTCAGAGAGTTCTTCACCTGCAGTCCGGCCGCTACTCGAGCCACCTGGGTGTTTCCAGGGTTTGCCAAGACCTTCGACAGCTCCACCAGGAAGGTTGGCTAGAAAGGGGAGGAGAGAGATGACTCTAACACAAGTCTTTGTGTCTATTTCCTTCTCTTTTTTGAAAATCGACCCTGATTTGTGTACTTGGACTATGTAATCTGTATATTGCTGTCGTGCTTATGTGCTGTTACTTTCTTATTGTTAAGCTTTCCAGATCTTAATTTATACTGGCACTGTAGTCCCAACCTGTGCTCTCACAAGCAACAGCTGTGCCGCAATAAATGCCTTTGGTTTTTGGTATGATCTGATTCTTCAACCCCACAGATTTCAGCCATGTGACTTCTCCATTTCTGTATTGACCCAAAGCTTTGTCAGCCATTCTACACATAAAAAACTTAAAACTGAACACAGAGGGTGTGCGGGGGGCCACGTGCACCGAGTACAAGCGTTTGACCAGCGTCGAGTTAGACGACACGAACGACACAACTGGAATACACGATATGTGCACGAGATTGGAAGAAATCAGTCATATCCAATGTATTTACACAGATAAATCCATAATTCTTTGGTTATAGCTTGAGTTATTATCATTTTAGTCATGTGTAAATAACAAGCCAAACATATTCATATGATGATCAGCGGCAGTTTCTTCCCTTCTCCATAGTATTCTCTTCCCACATAAGGATAGGAATCATTAGAATTCTATTGAAGTCTTATTGACATTGGGCAGGATGCAGGTACAGGTATATGGAACATGCACGCACCACATCATGACTATGTCCTTCATCTTTCACTCAATTCTCCATCTTTTTCCATTTCTCAACAACTGTCACACTTGTGTTGTCTCAAACAGTGGGTGCTTCCTTAACTGAACTGTGAGCAAAGTTTGAGAAAACTTACAACCACAACATCATCATTTGAAATGCTTATCAATATTTAAGGGAAAATACCGCCAGTGGCATCGACTGGCCAGGGGCATATCAGTATTTCCGTTTTGACCAATCGGGAAACCTAATCAATTTAGGACCGGTTCTCGTACCTGTCACCATTTGTCCTCAGCAGTGGGGAAAAAAATATGGTTTGATAAATGCTCGATCAGACTACATGTTCCAGAATGCCTCATCAACTTCTAGCAAGTTAACTCAGTTCTATGAACTAACCTGGAGTACTTAATTAGCGCAGCTGGATCAACTTCAGCAAGATGACCGCATGTTCGCGTTTATTGCAAAGGCGAAGTAAGTCGACACTCGAAACCATGATCAGCCAGCCTATAAATGGCTGAGACCACGTACGAAGAGGAGTCTCCTGTTTTCCCATTCGTCACAGAGGAACAATAGTTTTGTGGGACATATCCCAGAAGCAGAGGGGCCAAAATGTAAGATCTGGCAAAAAGTAGCAGACAAACTCAACACATTATGCGTTAAGTTCACACGAAATTTAATCATTTCATGCAAGTTTACATTGCTATTTGTTAAGAGTCAACTATGATTACTTCTGCTTTTATACTGTGTTCATAACATCAGTGTTCTTTCCTATTTTATACCAAACAGACAAGTGACCGTGCTATCTTGTCTGAATTTAAAATTATTGTTAATGCTCTGCCTTCTATAGTACAGATTCTTACGCGTCGGGTATTCAACTGGTGTCTGGTGTCCCCCTGGTGGTTCAAGGAGGTATTGCAGGGTCAAAGACTCCAGTCATCTAATTGTAAATGGCAGGAGCAGTTAAAATGTTTTATTGCTTTCAATTAGGTAGCCCTTGCCATTGACTTCAGAGGGGCCTGAAAGTGCTTAATCCTTTCATAATTCACCCCCGTATGTGTAGGTGTCACGGTCTCTTTCCCTTATAAAAACATATGTCTTGTCCCTTACGGCGGCACGGTGGAGTGGTGGCTAGCACTGTTGCCTCGCAGCAAGAGGGTCGTGCGTTCAAATCCCGGGGTCGACCTCCGCACCTTTCTGTGTATAGTTTCCATGTTCTCCCCGTGTCTGAGCAGGTTTCCTCCGGGTGCTCCAGTTTCCCCCACCCACAAAAACATGTGCGTTAGGTTAATCAGTCCTGCCGTTGTCATTGTTGGCAAGGTAGAAGATCTGGAGTTGGTCCCCGGGCGCTGTAGTGTGTGTGTGTGTGTGTGTGTTTGCATGTACATGTGTTGGCTGCCCACTGCTCCTCATTGAGGATGGGTTAAAGTGCAAAGAATGAATTTTTCCGAGGGGCTCAATAAAGTACCCTTCTTCTTATGTGGGAATGTAATTCTGCACCCACATAAACGTAGCCGTTTCTACAGAGATATCTCAAACAACATGCAGGGGTTTCACACCGGATGGTGTAGCTACAGAAACCACATTGCCGATATCCTTTTTTCTTCTCAATACCCTAATGGTTAACAATGAATGAATGAATTTAATCTCCATCACATATCCAACTTATCAACCTTTTCTCATCGGGTCATAGCTTTCCTATGTCACACTTTCAGAAGCACTATGTTTTCAGGTGGTGATAAGTGGATTCAGAGTGTCACCATGAGAACAGTCGATGATGTTTAAGTGTGAGATGAAGTGATACCTGCACGAGCAATACGTATATATGTATGTTTATACACTACAGCTCATTCTCTGTGGCACAAATATTTCCACTATATTAATCACGGAGGAAATGCAAATTATCAAGACCGAGAATGGAAAACCCCATGAATGTCTAGGATACCAGTTCACTTTTTATTTTCTAATACCTGACTGGAAAATCCACTCTCACGGAGGGCTGTCGGTGCAAAATTTTACTCTGAACTGATTTGATTTCATTTAATTTGAACTGATACGTACAGGACTAGGCTTGAGCCATGCAATGCCACGAGCCTGTCCCTGTCCACCATTGACAAACAGAAGAACAGACAGTCTGTGTCCAAACCACCAGCCCCTGTC
>OMNV01018017.1:44560-73254 GCA_900303265.1 Brotula barbata
GAGAGGGGGAGGGCAGTGAGGCAAAGTTCTTCCTGGACCTGTCCGTGCTGGGCGTCTCCTCCTCATCGCCGTCCGTCATCCCTGCTTTCCTTCCCCGTGGCTGTGAGCTCACCTCTGCCCCTCGCCGCCGGGCCTTCTCCCCGGAAACTCCGACCCCTTGTTCCTCCTCCCTCTCCCTGTCATCCTCCTCCCCCCTCCCTCCGTCCCCGTCCGACTCCTCGCTGGCACTGAAACCCAGCTCGGCCAACCTTCGCTCTCTCTCTCTCTCCCTCTCCCGTTCACTGCGACTCCGCTCGCGCTCCGCCCGGCCACCGCTGCTGTTCCCGTAGACGACAGGAGGAGGCGGGGCTGGGGAGGGCGACGAAGGTGAGGACCCTCCTCCTCCCCCCCCTGCCTGTTCGCGTGACGAGTCATCAGAGTCGGACTCTGAGTCAGACTCCGAGCTGGAGGAGCTGGATGACGAGGACTCGGGCCGGCGCTCAAGCAGGCACATCCTCTTGAAGCGTTCCAGTTTCTCACGATGGTGAGAGCGCTGGTCTGCGCTCGATGTTGCCCCAGCACCTCCTGCACCGCCACCGCCTCCTCCAGCCTGGGATGAAGAGGAGGACGAGGAACACGAGGAGCCCTGCACTCCTCCAGCTGAAGAGTTCGGACCGTTGGACTCTGATGTTTCCTGTTTGGGTTTCTAGGCAAGACATGGATAAAAACAAAACAAAAAAAAACTTAACACGATAACACAACATTAATTATTACTTCATCTTCATTATGCCCACATGATGTTAGAAGAAAAATTCATTCATTCATCTGTCTTGTTGTGTTCTTTTGTTGAAGTCCAGCATCCTGTCTGAGGTAACGGTCAATGCAGGAGGCCGCAGCGGTGCCGCCAAGATGCTAGTTTGACGCGGGTGTATCAGCTTCAATTTGATAAACCAGCGGTGGGATTAGGGTTCAGATTATCATTGGAAACTTTTGTGAAGTGACAATGCAAGTTCAAAAAAAATGAAACGTTGATGCTGACACTGCAAATCGCCAGTCTCCGTTTTGGCTTCCTCGGTGCCCTGGATGAAATAAGGCTGACGTGACCGTGGTGCTCCGCCCCGCCCCATCCCACCCCCACGTGGGCCCCACGGAACCACGAACACATAAAATACACTAAACTTTTATGAGAAACATAAAGCATGATATTAAACTTCAAAAACAAAATACTGATGAGGTAAAAGATATTAAGACAGGACAGAGAGTCCATTTACAAAACCAAGACCCTTACTCATTAAATAAATCAAGATTTACTAAATAGACAAATAAAACAATACTTAAAAAACAAAAACCTAAAAAGAGCAGGCGTCCATGTAAACACGTGCTGTGGGACTATGCTTGCCCCTTAAGATGTTCAATAGGAGGGGCAACAAGGAAGTAGTCCAGGCGTCCATTACAACAAAGTTAAACGCTGGCGTGACATCACTGATGCACAGATGAGCGCCCCGTGCTGCTGCCCATCGTACGTGCCTAATCCTTGTCCGGTTTGTGTGTCAATCAACAAAAGCATCTCTCTGAAGGATCAGCGTGGTTCCTCATTTACAACTGACTACACCACTCAACTTTGAAAGTGAGGCCACAAACCTTTTTGAGGTGTTTTTCATGGGAACCCTTCATCTGAAAGGAGAGAAGGCCACAGTCAGTGCTGCTCAGAGGCTCAAAAGACAAAAAAAACACCAAAAAAAAAACACCACACAAATCAAAAACCTTTTGACAAAGCAGCCTGCAGGTTTTTATCCAAACCAAATACCAGCTGGTTTGAGATAAACTGAATAAAGATTGAAAATATAACAACTGGAGGTGTTCAGTTCATTTTTATAGCCTAAAAGCCTGAGATGGGATTGCGGGATCAGGCTAACGGGTGAATCCCGTAAGGGAAGCTGGCCTTTGGACTGCACGACACAGGCCGAGCCCTTTCATTTTGAGAGCTCACTCGGGAGAGGTGATGTCTGCTGTTGCACTGAAAAGGAACTTGGTGACAGCTGGAGATTCAAAATGTTTTTGACAGGCATGTTACATAGCTTTTGTTGCTGTTTGACTGGTACGTCCCCAACGCAGGACAGCAGTCGGGCTGCAACCGTTGAAGCAGGCCCCCATGTCTTACCTGTATTTACTTTGGAAATGAAGTTGGGCATTTAGGCTGAAAAACCTATTGATTGATTCTTCATCTGTGTGACGAGTCACAAACTGAATCCATTTTTTCAGCAGCCTGTATGTTCCACAGATGGATCCTCTGGATGAAAATGTAACTCTCTCACCTTCTTCTTGGTGCCGATGTCCTGAGGCAGCTCCTTCTCTTTCTTCCTCTTGTGTCCTCCGTCTGTCCTCCCTGCATCCTCCAAGGGTGGGGCTTTCTTCTTAGGGGGCGGGTCATCTGTCAGCTTCCAGCGGCCCACCTCCCCGTTATCCAGTCTACGCTTCCCTGAGCCGTCCGCTGGGTCCTGGACAGGAACAGGACAGACGGGTTGGACACACGCGTTCACCGGGTTGTCAATATAGTGGCTTTCTGATTGTACGCTGACCAGACCACGTGACAGAAGTCAACACAAATTGCACGATTACAACATGTTTAAGTATAAAAATGAGTCTGAACCAAAAAGAACTTTTGATGGTGTTTCATAGACTAAAGAAATCCCACAATGCAGTGCGGTGAAGCTTTCGTATAAGTTATTGGAAGTTGTTTTCATATATAATTTATTTCTGCTCGTGTGTTTTGTTTCGTTTTGACACATTTTTGTCACAAATGGTTGTTTACTACTGCGCTACTACTGTTGTATCGAAGGTCATCTTGCCTTTATTGGTGCATGAAATTTAGCTGTAGCATGCTAGCTTGCTAATGCTAAGATTAGTGAACAGCCTATTGATCTCTCTCTCTCACTCAATCTGTCAACGCTGACTTTGTGTTACAACACAGCCTGGTTAGTCGGCTGACTACAAGGAGAGCAGAATTCAATGCTATAGCGCTCCCCTGGTTAAAACACACTGTGCATCGTTTGAATTATTCTTGAATCAAAGCGTCGACCGTATCTACGGTACATATCATCGATATCGACTCTTCGTTCGTTTATATGGTGGACATTTTAAAACATCTTAATTGGAATAAAATTGATTATAAAAATACCTTTTTAAGAGTCAATAAGCTATTTGTTGGAGCTTCATATATCTGGTATATTCCCGAGGTAGATAATAAAATAACCAATAAATAAAAAACAAGACATGAAAAAAAAACCTGTAAAAAAAGTGATAAAGCACTGAGAGCAACGCATGCATAAATTAAGGAAAATGAAAGTAAAACAAGATAAATAAGTCCAAGAATTGAAATAAAATAAAAATGCAGAGGACATTTATGAGACGTACGATGGAGTAAAAGCCAGGATTCATGTGATAAATGCCATTCTTCACTTTCAGCTCGATCCCCTTTGCCCTTAAAACCAGGGCTGTCCGCATTCATCGATTACAATCGATGAATCCATTTTTGGAAATCCAGTAGAGCAATTAATTCAACACAAGTGTGTTCATGACATAACCGCTCAACTCAAAACTGCAAATGACACACAGAGAGAAAACAAGCGAGCAGATGTTCTCCAATTGGGTTACTGGATGGTTAGCTGTGACTTTGCAGGTTTGACTCTCTTACAGTCAGAAACATAACCCGATGGACACGTGCACTAATACAAATGGACACTGACTCCATTAATAACCAGCAGATTCATTCATTTACAAAGTAATTTACAGTGGCTGCTCGAACACAAACCTTGCCACACCTCTTTCTCATATTTCCCATCAGGCCCTGCTCTCACCTTACTGGTCTTGCCCTCTTTGTGGCACTTGGGACATTCCCAGCAGTTTGGGATCTCGTCGTTGATGATTCCCTCTGCTTTACCCATCTGAGGAGAAATCAGATTTCAGACAGTTACACATGTGTCAGCAAATATGATCATGTGACTGAAAGTCAGCCTGTAAACATTTTTGCCCGTGTTACCAAAAAACACTGAAAAAGTAAAGCTCAAACCTTTCAATCTGGGCCCTCACGCAATCGGGACTTTAATTGGTAGTTACTTAGTAATCAAGGATTTGAATTGATTCACCTCAGGGGTTCTTCTGTTTGACTGATGTCTAATTGGACTTGCATTTTACTAGTATGGTGCACAAAGAACCAGTGAACAACAATTCCCATAATTCCTTGCAAAACCTAAGTCACAATGCGGTGATGTCACCATTTCCAAATGAATCGAAATGATAATGTGAGGGCTCACGCTACAAAGGGCTGTCTTTGACACAGCCACACAGCCACCAGTAGAGGAAGAAACCTGTGTGAACGTGCGGCAGCTTGTGAGACCGTACACCTTTTACACGCAGGCTGAAATCTTCTTTCTTTTTTAACTATGGAGCTGTTTCTGTCGTTTGTGCGTTTGTTTGGCCAAACAGGTTCCCCCTAGCCGTAGAAGCCTTCATAACACTTCCTTATGCGGTGGTGACGCCACCACGTTGGCATGTGACACCGGAGTGCCTTCATAGTTTTCCTGAGAATGTCAGGTCAGACACCATTTGTGAAAAATCCTGTATGGACATGAGTCAGAAGACTAAAAACCAAATGAAAGACCGGGTTATTTATTTTTTTAAACAAGAAAAAACAAACATTGTTATTTTTTTTTAATCTATTTTCATTGAGAGGAGCAGGCCCGTCTGAGACAATATGCTGTAAAACCCTAAATTTGCATGACTTTGAGAAGTGGGAGATGTTTTGTAGTGACGCTGAAATGTCCTACTGGCCATGAACACAGCAGGAGCGGTCGCGTGTGAAAACTCGCCATATGGACTGAACTGAGCTGAAGCGTGTTCAGACGCACGGATGGCACAGGGAGGCACTTCAAGGCAGCTGGAGGAGGACACAGATGTTACATACCACAGCACACCTTCCTGTCAATCACCGGCCTGGGTACACGACCTCAGTAAACTGAGGGTTCTTCCACTCCTCTGCTTTTTGCCTCTGATTGATTTATTGTTTGTTTTTACGCTTTAATATCCACGTCAGCTCCACAAATCCACTAACAGATTTGGTTATAGAAAACCTTAGATCTAAAGAAGGAACAACTACAAATCCACTGACAAGCCTGACCAGACCACGTGACCCACGAGCCTTTACACCTCTATCACCGTGGCTGAAATACACATAGGTTTTGATTTATGTTCGGTGTCCCTGTGCAAAGGCAGCAAAGGTGCTGACCGTGGGAACGCGCGGCATCCACAGCATCGCCAGCAAGGTTATAGAACAGGTGGTATAATATCAACACCGTACAAAACAGTGGCCGAGGAAACGGCGTCAGGATTCATATCTTTGCTGTGACATAAAGTTTAAATATCGTCGGCATTAAAAAGTTTCATTTTATGAAGCTATTGGTCATTTTCTTCCAAACGCCTGCCTCAAATATTTTGCAGTCATGCGAGCGATTGTTACATACATGCGCGTCTTACTCTTGATGCAAGCAACAACCATTTCTCATTGCTGCAGTCATTGAATAAACAATCAATTGTTTAGTATGAGAAAATATAATGATAATTAACATTCATCTCGAGCTTCCAAATGCCCAAAATGCTCCAAAACTCATGTTGGAGAATTGATTTAAAAAACACAGCCTTGATTTGAACCCATTAATATCCATTACTATTACTGATCCCGGCATTCTGTAATAACTGACAGCTGTTTAGAGGCTTTTCCAAGACTTTTGAATATTGAAGAATATTTTGTCAGTTAGTCTTCAGTGGACTCTCCAATCTGATAAAAGGGCTGATTTTCACTGCCAAGCCCTCGAGTCCATCTGAAGTTCTGTCATTTACTTGCCGTCTTTTCTCGCCACTGTTATTCCGTTCAATTTGCTTTCCTACTAATTCGCCTTACATCTCCAGGTTTTTTCCCCCTCTTTTTTCCGTTTTACAGATTTCACAGCACTTTGACACAGCTTCCTGTTTGTGGACCCGGTCTAGCCTCTCTGACAGCATTCATGTTTCTTGCTCCGTCAGAAGTAGCTTCAATCCAGTCTCCATATCATTTTGAAGTTTCTTGAGACATGCTGCACTTAGAACAGCTATCACACTGTGACATTTCCTTGCTGTTGAGCTTTAATTTTTGTTTGCATCGTGCATCATTTCTAGGTGCTCTCGAGCCGACAGCATCGGAGCTGTGGTGAAGAGCAGCGTCTTTCAGAACAAATTGTGTTGCAACATGAAATGCTCAAATCTTTAGTGGTCAAACTGTGTTTGGTTAGAATCTATGGGCACTCCTCAAAGGAAATGATGCTTTTAAATACATGTCATCTGTAAAGTAAATGGACACGGATGACCAATGTGCCGCGTATCCAACCAACGTTACCACAGCATCGTGTTAGATGTGCTTCCAGAGAAAATACCCGACCTCGCTGAAACGGATCCGACACGGAATCTTCGTGTTGCCAACTACTCTCCGCCCAGTGCTGCTGTAATTTACGGCAAAACCATAATGCTCCCAAACCATGGATTTCCGTTATGGTGGAGCATGTTCGAGCTCCGCTTTCTCGTTGCAGCTCACCATAATGATCCGTGCAAGTTAGCCACATTCAAGTGAGCGGTAGCTGCAGTTAACAGCCTTGGCGAGCGTCTGGTTTCATGTGTGGCTCTCCCTTTGGTTCAGCGCGAGTACCATTGCCGCACTATACGTGAATATATGCACAGGATGCATTTTCTTGCGTTTGAATAAAGAAAACATCTCTGTGTTTCTGATCTTTCAGCTGTTAATCCCAATAAAAAGGAATCGAGTGCGTTTCAAATGCCCCCATATTGCCAAAATAGGCCCATTAAAAGATTGATTATTTCAACTTCTGTCTGTATGTGAGTTAACACAAGGCCGTCGTCAAATTGAGCAATCCAGGCATGATTCTGTCAAAGACGAAATCTAACAGCTTATTACCTCGACCGCTGACATGTCAACAAGGTTCTGATTATCTGAAAGTTGTTGTAGTGTAGAGCTGCTGTTTTGTAGTTTGAAAGCGACAGGCCAAAAGGTGTTTATCACAGCGCCGCCATCAGGGCCAACCACTGTCCTGGATCACGTCCAGCATGAACAGAAACCACATAGGAGGAGGAGGAAGAGTGTTGCTGACAGACCTTGAGGCAGCTGGGGTGGATGATTTCGTTGCAGATGGTGCACTCCATCAGGCAGAGGCTGAACTTCTCCTCCTCAGAGTCCACTGTGTCCTCCTTCCCTGCCTCGCCACATGCAAAGCACACCGCCGTGTGGGGCAACACCGGCTGCACAGGGAGACAAGAATACGTTAATGACAAAGAAACACGCTGCCAGGCTGATGCCACCCAAATTTGATTTATTGCTCACGTGTCACAACTCCGATCTGCATGGAGCAGGATATCAGATTAAGACCACATTCACATGCAGGAATAAATCATGACTCAGAGACTCTCACCTGACTACACACAGATCAAATATTTCTACTCATTGTGGTCTGCCTGTCATCGGAATGACACCGGCACGTACCTCATTCATTTTTATTTACCTGCAGATTGTAGCCCCAGGTATTAAGAGACTGAACGCTAAAGTAAAACACACAACAAGTGTGGAAAAAGTGTAGTGTAGCGTCATGGTATGCCGTGTGTCACCACATGAGTCCTTCCCCCAGTCTTTCTCAAAATCTAATCTCAGTTACTTTGTTCATTCAACGGACTCATCTGCAGGCCTTTGCATTATGCACTTTGCATAAATGACAGCAAGTACAAAGCGACGCCTCGTTCGGCCCCAGTGTGTGATGCCCGTCGGTCCTTTCGGCAAGAACACACGTGGAAACGGGGGTTACAGTAGCCAGGGCGGTGTTCTTCACACATGGATTAGCTGTTGTTGATTAGACATGATCTTAGATGTGTCTGCTCTTCCAAGGAGAACACCACCTGTTGTTGGATCTGTTGCCAAAGCAACACGGCATGGGAGCAGCTTCATTTCATGTAAACAACATTAGATCTCAGCTTTAAGTGGTCGGTTCAGGAAGTCCACCCTGCTCTGACTGCTCACAACCTTAAGACATCTGATCATCAATAATACAAAGGGAATTCCAAATGTACAGTAGATAAGATTGTGCGCAGGCCTAGATCTACTTGCATACCCAAAATAGTGCTTATAGACTTCAGCAGGAATAGAATAATCCATAGAACCATAAATAGTCCAGAAATTCTTGAATATTAGAGGAGCTCAATTTATGAAAGAGGTACCACCACTTATTATTTATACCGCCTTATTTATTTATAAATACTTATTATTTATACAACATATGCTGATCATCATTAAAAAAAAAAGAAAAAAAAATGTTTTTTGAATGAATCATTATAGCCTCCACTTCAGCTCTGGGCTGAATGTATGTGATGTTACATTAAAACGTTTTCTTTTTTTCACCTGTCTGCAACTGTTTGATGTAAAAATGTGAAGGACATTAAGAGGAATCGGGATCTTAGCACACAGTAGAAATGTAGACGTAATGAGAGTCTGATTGTGTATGAGCAATAATGTCAACTATTAAATCTAATAATAAAAAATGACATTATTAAAGATGAAATATTTTTCAAAAACGTGATACTTTTTGTCAGCTCTCCATCACCATTGGTTTGAAGTCCGTGTATGTTTCAAGGTGAAGCTCTTGAAGGAAATACTGTTCCTCTTGTCTTGGTTTCAGTCAATCAGAGACTTGCTGATCATAGCTTTGTGTGTCTATGTACAAACGCTTGTCAACTAATATCCAGGATAATCATCATTATCCAGCTGATCTAATCATATACCTCAAAACAAATGAACATGGTAGATGTTGCTATGATTGGAAAAGGAGGACCGTGTTTCCTGATTTATTAATCCACGTACAGGGTATAGACCCTGGTTTCCTGCCTTGGATTTGTGGACGATAAACACATGAATCAGCAAACACGTTACTCCGTAACTATTAAAAATAGACACCAGACTCTCTGCTCCTTCGTCCTCCAACCCTCTCCTTCTCATCCTGTTTCTAACATCATCATCAATGGTCATTCTCTTCCTCGCCTCCGTGCCTTAATCTCCTTCTGGGAATCATCGGATTAACAGCACCCACACTCACACATACACACACTATTCCTTTATTTGAATCAACTCCCCATCTTCATCTCCTTTTGTCCTGATCGCCCACCCTCTGTCCCCCCGACCACCACAAGGTTACTGTATAGGAGGAAAATTCTCAGAACAACAACTGGTTTGGTGAATCTGTGTGCCCTGGATTGTGAAAGCATCTCTGTGAAACTAGTGATGTATCAAAGCCAACACACACACACACACACACACACAAAATCACATTACTGGTTTCCATGGAAACATAGCATCACTGCCTGCTCAGCTACAGCTATTGCTTGCTATTTGAAGCGTTGACACAATCCTACCTTTATTTTTCAAGATATTTTCAAAATGTGTGAAGATGCGTGTAGTCCACGGCGCAACGGTACACAAAGGTCATGGTTCGGTACGTTTTCGGTAAAGCACGACATAAGATTGCTTTTCATTTCTTATGAAGCTTAAACGTGTAAATTGATTCAACAGTAAACAAAGCAGCAGCTAATTTGGCCATAATTTCCTGAACAAACAACGGTTCTTTTAAAAAAATAAAAACATACTTCAGTCTAGGTAGGAAATAATTACATATCTCATATATTATTACAAAACGTGAGTGTCAATTTTAAAACTGAATGTGATGGCTGTCAAATAAATAAAAAAAGTGTAATAAGAAATCAGTTAAAGTGCTGAATGTAGAATACTGTCAACATTTTCGGTGTTCTATTTGAGTAGTGACTCCATACAGAGCATCATGAGGACAGCTAAAGACCCCTCATCATGTCTGACGGATTGCCAGCGGCAGAGCAGATTTCAGTTGTAGTGTTCTCCACTGCTGCTGTATTTCACTGGTATTCAGTGATGTCCACAAACAGCAAACCTAATGGATGCAGGCGGGTCCTCAACCTCTGGCTTTTCATTTGCCATACGAGACTTGCCTGTGCTAACGTTTACTGCTACATTCAGTAGCTAGGATCCTGGTCTTTGCGATGGCAATATGTCACCGGAGAAAAAGCGAAGGTGTGAATTTGAGTTCTGCTCTGCACTAGTGTGGTTACAGCTCGACTACTGACGCTTCATTCTCACACCGAACCGAACGGTTCAGGACAAATACATGTACTGTTACACGCCAAGTGTAGCCGTGTTACTATTTCCAATTTTGCTCTAAACTTAAGAGTAATTTTTCCAAATTGGACGCAGTTCCACTGTGAATTGGCAGTGTTGCCCTTTAACGTTAGCACGCACGGCTGGCTAGTACCATCCCATTATTAGAAGATAAGACATTGTAACCAGTATGTCGCAAACTCTGTTTCAAGAATCACTGAATCACTCCTTTTCGGCCTCTACACAAGATCTGACAGTAGAGAGCCTAAACTTTTTGTGATATTGCAAAATTTGGGGTTTTCTGTCACACAAGATTTTATCAGTATATAGAAGAAAAAAAATCACCCTTTAGCTCAACAAGTTATGGTAATCTGAACCTACAGTAGTGTTCCAAAGTCTTGGTCCCCCTATCAAACCTGGTGTTTGTTGTTCTTTTTCCCAGCAGTCATTCTGACAGTAAATAGTGATGAAAGTAGGACAAACACAGGTGTTATCAGACATTAATTAGGGCTCCATTCCATTTAGGTTGAAGAGAGCCTGGTTCTAAGGGAGGTCACGCTAAATCCTGGACCTTTTCGCTTGTAGAAGCTGTTCTTTTTCTTTTTCGTTTGATAGGGATACCAAGACTTTTACACAGTACTGTATATCCGTACTTTATCTTGTCCTGGACAAGTACCTGTCCTGGTAAGTGGCGGTTTACAAAGTTTTCAAGAGAGGACGACAGGAAAGTGTAGGGAAATGGGCTCAATAAAAGTGACATTTTTAGAAGGCATATACAGCACAGTATACAGTAGGTGCATCTTGTCCGGTAGTGCTCCTCCCATCTTAGACGCATCAGCTAGCAGAGCCATTCTAGCGTCTTTCTATGTCAAGCACTCACGATTGCACCGAGATTTGGTATATATATATATATATATAGAGAGAGAGAGAGAGAGAGAGAGAGAGAGAGAGTACTTTTACACTGTATATACAGTCATATATTATATTGAATTTAAGTATTAATAATTTTCAAGAATGACGATTTTGAATTTGGTCCTCATTCATTTTGGGACGGTTTTGATTGTATTTTGGAACGTTCCGGGAGGATGGTTAAAAAAGAGTGGGGCTGCCATAGAGAAACCCTATCCACTGTGGTTGAATGCACAGAAAGAGAGCGTAGAAGTGCATCACTGAGTGTTTTTTGCGTATCAAGTACAGCAAAGGTTTCAGATATTTTCCTCTGGACATTTGACTTGAACAATCTGACTCACTGACTATCAATTAGACAATATCTCTCACCTTGCTAGGCACGGGGTCATGTCTGGATAAATATAGCTCTTGTCTGGAAGTGACTTTCTAACCATCACATCCAGCTCGAAGCGATCCAGATCCAACTGTGGTGAGCGTGCTGGTTAGACAGCTGCTAAGCTACTGTTAACAAATGAAAACAGTGCGAAAGGATGTCCATGGGACGGTCACTGTTCATTAAAAAAAAATTTATTAAAAAAAATCAATGAGCGGTTTTGATTAGAAGTGTTTTGCCAGAAAAAGAGTCATAAAAGGTTGAAATGATAATGCGATGCTTCAGCAAAGAACTCTGAAGGCCAACCTGTCTGCATTTTGAAAGAACTGATGCCAACGCAGTGGACCGTACTCACTGTCACACAATATGAACAAGTGAGAAATTGCATGGAAACGGGCAACGAGTGCAAGCCATCGGACAGACATTTACAGGAGAGGAGAGGAGAGTTGTACCATTCTATTACGTATTAAAGCAACCAGAGAGTAAGCAAGATGTTGAAAGTATCCGACCCATGAAAGGAGGCAGCGCTCTGTTTTAACACAGCCGTATCCAACCATTACTACTACTACTGTCTCACTCAGATGGAAGAAAACAGCTGACGTTATTATGACGTAATGAACGTAAACAAACATGCCTATTGACTATGCCTATTGGCAGAATGAAAATCCAGTCAGCTACGTAGGTGACTGGCAGGTCGGCCATCCAGTCATTTCTTTTGTTGCAAGTCACATGACTGGATGAGCTTGTTTCTGGCCTACTAGAGCCATAGGTACCAGGTCGTTTACATTCATTTTTTCAGAGCATTGGATTTACTGATTGTCAGGATGTTAAGACGGTTTCTACAAATATATACAAATACAAATATAAAAAAAAATGATGTTCCTACAACACATTACCAACCCTATCTTTGACTGTTAAGATGTAAGTGTTATAATCTGCTTATCTGACTTCATTAAATTGCTTTTGTCACAGTGTACCCCTGTAGGGATTTTCCCAAATTTTCACATCCCGATTATCAAAGCTTCATGTGTGCAATACAACTTGTATTTCAGCTCGCTTGTGGTCCTGTCTTTTGTTTTTTAAATCCAGTAGTCAATTAGAATTGATTGTCACATGGCCTAGACATGTAATAACTTTAAAACAGTTATCCAGATCCTTAAAATCTATTTTGTTTCCCACCTCTCCTCAGAATTTCATTTTAAAAAGACTAATTTGTCAAGGCAAGCTTTCTTGGCAGACGTAATGAGAACATGCCATTGTGTAAACTTTGTATGCGTTTGATTGTGTGAACGTATATGACGTGACAGTGATGTTCAGCTGTGTTGTTGTGGTCTTGTTGGTACATGCAGACAGAAACATTCAACCTCAGTTAAAACCGGCTCAGTCACTCGGCTCACCAACTCCAATGCATTGCTCATCTCACAGAGCTCTGTGTGCACGTGTGTGCATGTCTTACCGCTGTGCACTGTCTGAGGAGGCAGGACTGCTTCATCCGACCGGGCCCTCCGAACTTCTTCATGTCCTTACAGAAGTGACACTCGCCGCACTCAGTCCTCATGCAGGCCTGGCAGCGCCGGCACCGCGTCCGCCTGCGCCTCGCCCCCCCGCCCAGCGCCTTACTGCCCGACATCCCCTAACAAGTCAACTGCAGGGAAAAAAAGAAAGAGACAAAGGGCATGTAAGCAAAGATCCCATGGAAAGACTCAGACTGGACATAATTGCCAGAGCACCGATGTATTTTAGTCCCGTCCAAAGTGGAAGTTCAATTTTTACAGAACGCCGTTCATATGCAAGTCAATATTATGAGGTCCATCACCTATTAAAAAAGCGTGGTTAAAATGTTGCTTTTTTTTTTTTTTTTTTTTAAATCAACTCAGCGACAGCGACCCAGTGTGAACTGTCGCGTGGGTAATATTCTGTCATTGCCTGTATTTTTTCTTGGTTTGGCCACAGAGTTGGGGGAATTTGAAAAGTCTCCTGATTTGTTCTGTGCTGCCCACATCCAGCTTGTCGATCTCGTTGGTCTAACTCGGGAGGAATTTTAAAGAGAAGCCATGGACAGAGGAATTCTCGGAAACACAAAGCACTTGTCAGAGGTGTTACACTTGTGCCAACGGCACCCTGCTATCTCACCTTTACAAAACAAATTGTAGACATTTTTAACATCATGTTTTGCAGATTGCGTGGGTTTTGGGGCCAACGTGGTGCATAAGGAGTGGAAAGTCCCATCTGTACCACTATCTCTTGGCCTGTGCGCATTGCGTGTAAATGTTAGACATTCTGCGATAACTTAGAACTACAATCAGAATGAATGGACCTAAAAACTGCATGTGTGAGGTGATGTGAGTCATGCAAGTTTTATAACAACTTTTCTCATTCTGATATGTTACAGAATCGTGATATTATGCAGTGAATAAACTCAGCAGCAAATGCAAACCAACGAAGAGGATCCCCAGTTCATCTGACAGGCCCAGCATACCCATCATCACCCTGTCAAGTCTGTACAGCACGTTTACAAGCACTTTAAACCTCAATTACACAGTGACAGAAGGAAAAAAATCCACTTTTTCAAATGTCATCTCAAAACCTAAACGAGAGTGAAATTTCCACAAACGGAAACACATTTACTCTGAATAACAGGCCTTGATTGTGGGATTGTAAATGGATCCATTCTCACATGTATAAGTCTTAACTGGAGAATGCTGCCTCCGTGTGTATTTCTCCAATGGGCAGACTCCTCTCATAACTGTTATTATGCAATACGGCACATATACTCCATCTCCTATTATTTGGTGAGTGTTTATGGCCTTCAGTCACTGTAGGACAAATAACTGGAGAGAACTGCATGTCAACGTACTGGCAGTCAGGGTATTGGCACAAATTTCACTATAATACTTTGCAAACACATGCATTTTGGGGGACATCAAATTACTTTCGCAACACAACACCATAGAGGATTGAAGTAAGACTGTTCAAGTAGAAAAGTTTGGGATTGTCCCTTGAACATGATAGTCTTTGCTGGTTGCATTTGCAATTTATTGTAGAGAAGCTGACACTCCAGACAGCATAATTAGTTGTCAGGCTACGTTTAGCTGTTTGTGAGATTAAAAATAACCTCGGTTTTGGGTGATTTCTTCAAACTCTATAGCCCGGTATCTAAAATGGTACTTTAAATACTTCTTGACCCCCCTCCCTCGCTGTTTAACATCTCACTGACTCCACGATTCTTTTACAGTGACTACTTCCCTGTGGTCCTCAGATCTGCGTCTGGATCTGGATGTTGTATTTATAACGTGTCAAAGGCGTTGTATTTACTCCCTCTCCCTTTCTATCTCCGTCGCCGATTCATTTGGACCACATCTCTGTAGCCTTGAGATCCTCTTACTGAATCAGGTCTCTGCTGTTGCATTTCTCCTATTTTCCTGCAATGTCACATCCCTTGTATGCGATTCCTTTTCCCCACCTAGGACTTCTATTGCACATTTGGCAGTTTGAGGTGAAGGAAACTCCCACTTTTCCCCACCAAACGTTTCTTCCTTTCGCCCCTTCACATTTTGAGGTTTTTGGGGGAGCTTTATCCCGTTAGGAGACATTTCCAACGTGGGTCCGTGAAGCCCTTTGCGACACTGGATGTGCTACGCAAATTGACTTGACCTAAAATTTTGGATCATGAAACCCCAGCTGGAAGATGAGCAGACCTCTGCATCATGCCCATCATCACCTGTCTGTCCTTTAACCTGTCTGCTTATTTAGAGAGACAGGAGCAGAGAGTGAGACATGCAGGGTGACACTGCAGAGCTGCCTCACACCAATCAAGAGCCTCAGTCCTTGCTTTTACCATCAGCCTTTTGTGGCCCAGCAATCATAAAGCTTGATATAAACGCTGTTACAGCTATAATAAACAATAACAGCTTCGGTTTCTTCCAGCTGGCCGCAACGGCTTAGTTTTACTTAACGAAGCAAACCATGTGTGATTGAGTTACCAATAAGAAATGAGTCCAGATGAAATAAGTTACATTTTAATTGTTAATTGCATTTGAGCCTCTAACATGGTGCGGGTGGGATTTGTTAGATTAAGGCCTGTAGCGTCAAACAGGACAGAGGTTGTAGAAGCATCAAGCTAATACAAGTTAGCCGCTCCACAATAATGAACAATAACGAGCTAGCGCATCACAGCGACCGACATTTAGCCCGTGTGTGCACACACTACAATGCCAACGCGCACTTGTGGCCATTTGCTGCATTTTGGTGAATTAGGCACTGTGACATGGATACATTTACACACGCCGTCTCCATCTTCCACCATGTAACAAGGAAGGCTGCTCACGAACATAAACGTTAGCAAGCTAACAGTGCAGTGAGCGTCCTCTTTCACACATGCAGCAGGAAAACAAAGCGGACTTATTGTGCGTGTGGATTAAAAACTCTGGCAGATGTCAGCGCTCACCTCTTCGTATCAGCTCGCATGCTCCTTGGTCGCTCATTAGAAATAATATTGGCCAACAGTTAGCCAACGTTAGCTCCGTGTAGCCCAGCTAGCCGTCCGCTTCCTTGTTTCTTTCTCCTCGCTCGCTTCACATGCGTCCCATGTTGTTAGCCGATCTGGGGGCTAGCAGCCGGGCTAGCCTGGCGGTGGTCCTCAGAGAGAAGCTGTCCGCTGTGCCGATAAACGGCTCCGGTGCGCCGATCACGCAAACTGATCGATAACTGTAAATTGACGGGCGCAATACAGAGTCGTGCCCGTTCACTTGCCCCCTCTCTCTCGCTTTCCCAGTGTGCGTCTACCTCTCTCTATCTCCGTTCCTCACAACGTGTTCTTCCCGGGGGGCTTCAAAACGCGTAAAAAGGCAAATTGTGACCGAAGAGCATCGTTCCAAACAGGACGATGGCTATAACCTTCCGCATAAAGTGGTTCCCACTGCAAAGCGCAATAAAAATACATTAAATGATGAGTAAAATCTGTATGCGCGGCTATTGTTCTCGTGTTTCTATTGTGTGGCGTAGCTGCAGTGTATGTGTGTGTGTGTGTGTATATGTGTGTGTGCGTGTGTGTTTCTGAGCATCAACACAGTCACACTGATGACACCACACAGGTGACTGCAGATATCTGTCTCCACTTCCTCAGGGGGAAGAAAATAAAATAAATAAATAAAAATGAAGTAAATAAAATATGAGGAACGAACACACGCACTCTCCGCCTCTGCGCGATGACGCCACGAACGTCAAGTGCGGCGAAAAGCATTTTGGGAGTTATAGTGTCATAGTAATTTGTTTGTATGCGACAACGGGAACTACGGAAGCCCAGAGAGGACGTGCACTATCCAATTTACTGCATCCTTAAGATAACGAAACGTACTCCAGATATTTTTATTACATTAGGTGTGCCATGTAAGAAGAGTCAGCCTAAGATTTAGTGATTTGTTTGAATGATACGAGCATTGTTGATGCTACTTACTAGCTTACTTGTTTAATAATTTTTCTAGTTGATAATGGAAGTTTAGTGACCTATCTCTTAGATTTGATGTAATATTTGTCAATACATAAAGGCATGTTAGCACGTCAGCTGTAATTTTGTGTGGTTATCATTATAGTGAGAATGTCAGACATGAGATCAAAAAAGTATTATTAAAAGTAAAGTGTCATTAATCGTTTAGTGAACTTTCAAAACAAAAGCCTTTGTCTTGCAGTTTACATTGCATCATGCTTTTGCAGAGCCTGCGCTGACAGTCTCAACGCTCAGATCCTGACAAAATTATATCACTGTCTGCAGAAAATTAAGAAATAAATAACACCTGATTTTTTTTTCATTCTGTTTTTTTATTTGGCACAAAGAATTAAGACAAATAATTATGAGTTATTATCATAATAGATGATACTCAGATATAATTATCTAATATACTCAAAATTCAAGATGAATTCAAGATTTTTAATTCAATTCAACATTATTGTCCTTATACTGTGGAGAGTCCGAAAAGTGAAATACATGCTGACTGAGCACACATGTCACAAGTGACAGTAAAGACAAATTAAACAGTAAAAATACTATAAATTGGCTGAGATAAAATGCACTTATCTCTCCTTCTTGTATGATCTGGGCAAAACTAGAATGGCATCAGTCTGTTGGCTGCACATCCACGGATATCCAAAATGCACATGACAGAAAGAATAAGAAAAAGTAATGATGAAAAAAAAAAAGATCAGCACCTGAATATGAAAAGGAAGAGAACTCCTATTGAAGGACACTGATTAGATTCACTTCTCATACTAGCACTTTTACTTTTCATACTTAGGAAAAGAGAGCGGGGAGGGAGGAATAAAGGAGCCTGCTGGTGATACTGTATTACCTGAAAAATATTGCAGTTTACATGTAAGATTTCAGCTTTATTCTTATGAGTTTTCTTTCATTGTAGCACATTACTTGATTTTTTTTTTTACAATATACTTGTCATTATTTTCAGCTTAATATATTAGATTCCTTTGTTATTTTTATGTTAATACATCGTTTTTATTTTTCTAACATATTACTTTTTTTTATTTCACATTAGTTTTATATTCTTAAATGTACACATTAATTTCTGCTTTACCATAACACATCTTTATTTTGTACATAACAGATTGATATAAATAAACAAACACATTTATCTCTTATTTTCTACTGCGATCTATTGAATTCTTCGCCCGTTGGCTGAACTGTCTCTCTGTGAGGCTCTGGCCTCTCCCGTTAGCTAACATGCTAGGCTAACTCGGCGGCTAGCAGTGCTCTTCCCTCAGTGTAATCAGTAGAGACGCACCGGCTCCATCTACATTACGGTGCTGTTTGGCTCATTTAGCCTCCAAAATATTAAAGACGACAAAGTTCGCCTGCGTACACCGAGGGGACATAAGTATAGGCATTAAATTATCAAACATCTGAAGATGATTAAGCTCTTTTCCCTGAAGCAGCAGAAGAAAGACGAGGAATCTGCTGGAGGAAACAGAACAGGAGCCGGGGGCAAAAAAGCCAGCGCGGCCCAGCTTCGAATACAGAAAGGTAGGCTAGTGAACACCAGCAGCAGTCGCCCAGTGGACCTGTCCTCCGGCCGAGGAGTCAGTTCGAACCTCGGTCGGTGTTCCTGTGGCCACACTCCATGTCAGAATATAAAGACGAGCGCGGCTGCCACAAGTGACCGACGCTAGCAGTTAGCAGGCTCGGTCCCAGGCGCTGTTAGCCAAAGGCAGCTAGCTTGTGCTGTATTTGAAAACAAAACGCAGACACCAGAAACAGTTGGTGGTTCGGCTCGCCCGGCTGTGGAACCAACATGTTAGCTCCCTGCCACTCATGCTAATCAACGACAGCGGCGGATGGCCTGTCTTATTTGTTGTCAAACCCACCAACACTTCCCTGTAACCAACAGCTAACAAGCTGCTAACTAACCCGACACTGACAACAGTAGCTAACCATGTTGAAATGAAAGCTAGCTTGTTAACTGGAGCTAACCCTTCCGCGTAAGCTTCCCGTACGAACTTTTCATTTTTCTAAGAGGTAATCCTTATTGCCATCAAGTTTAACCAACAGTCCGCATCATTGCTGTCCCAACAGAACATGACTCTGTGCTACTTATTTCAGCAATTCTTATTACATAGAGATTACTGTGATTTATTCCGAGCTCGATCATAATTTTGCTGTAGTGTCCAATGTTATAGTTTAACCTATCATATCTGGTCTCCAGATCCAGACCACCTTAGATGATATGTATGCAGTGTCATCACAGACAGTAGCTAGAGATTATAAACTAAATTAACCTGATTGGTCAAGCGTTGTAACAGGACAGTGAATTCAGTATTTCTCAGCTGGTTTTCTTCCAATATGGAAGACCAGCTTCCTACCTGTGATCATCACTGAGTAACACATAATGCAAAGCCTCTAAGTAATCCACACAATTTCAGGAAAACCGACAGTGATCTCTGAATGAGATCACTTATATTGTTGGTACGTTGGAGCATTTTTGATTTATTTGGCATTCACAAAGCTCCACAGTAGTGCATACAGGACACCTTTATGGATCCATACAGCACACGTCATAGCCTCTAAAAGTTGCTCTAAATGAAGTTTCAAGTTTAGTTGGTTGTTTTAATGTGTCACTGTGGTACAGATACAGTTAATGTTGTATCGTCAGTGTGTGGGCGTGGTCTCGGCAGCAGAGGGTGGGGGTTGTTATTTATATTTATTATTTTTGCAAAAGTATTGCAGCCAAAAATTTAAAAAGGATCAATCGTATCGCTGAATAGAAAAAGTATGCAGGAGCTCTCTCAAAGCGACGTATAATGATATAAAATTAAACTCTCAAGCGTAAATATTGCCAGCTGTCGATACTTGGTGACAGAGTACCTACTACCTAGATAGTTCCACACATCTTCTTCCCAGCTGCTGCAGCTGAGCCACAAAGTCTGAGCATGACGTCGTCGCAGTGGGATGCTGGCACAGCTCCTTAGTATTGCTACTCTTGAATTTCATTCAAGTAAATGAAAAATAAAAAATTGACATCCCTGCAAACATGCACATGTTTTGCTGAGGGGAAAACTGTTTTGAAAAGAACTGAATTTTTGCTTATTCTACAAAGACATACTAAAATGTCCTGCACAAGACCACTGATACCATTTAGTTATTGTTGTGCCTCGGTTATAGGAAATAATTGTATTGATACTTTAGGCAGTCTGTTCTCTTTAAATATGCATCACAGGTGTCTTCAATCTTATAATCATTCGGCCAATTCAAACAGGAGAAAGAACTTACTCTGCTGTTTTGTGTTACTCTAAACACGTAACGTGGCAAAGAGAAGCAAAAGCATTGTTGTCTGAGGTTAGATGGCTGGTAATTGCGAAGAATGGTCAATGGAAGGCTACGAGACTATCTCCATCGCGATATTGCTGTGACCACTGTTGCCAATATCATCAAGAAATTTAAGACCCATTGGATTGCAGCCAATGTCCCAGGACGTTGCAGCAAGAAGAATATTGACCGATGATTGAAAAGAGAGATTGTTGGAATGATGGAGAAAAAAAACCAAGGATCCACCATCCTTTACTGTTGAAGAAGACCGACATAAACCCCTAACAAACAAACAAACAAAAAACCGACTGAAGAATGCCCAGCTCATGTTGATAAGCCATAGTCCTTTTGGAAGAATGTCCTCTGGACAGACAAAACAAAAGAGGAGCCCTAACCCCAACTCCATATTTATAGAAAACAAAATGATCCTTTCAAAGAAATGAACACCATTCCTACCTTAAAACATTGAGGAGGCTCACTGATGCTTTGGTACCCCTAGCACTGGGTGCTTTGAATCTATCGTACAGTATATCTAGACCTTTTGGAGTGAAACTATGCAGTCCAGAGTCAGTCCACCGTGTCTGAGTCATGGGTCCTCCAGCAGCATAATGACCAAAAACATACCTCAAAAAGCAGAATAGATGGAAAGAGGACATCAGACTGTTCCAAAGCAGCCATTTATGAATCCTGATCTGAATCCCATTGAATATCTATGAAATGATCTAACACTAGCAGTTGGGAGAAGGCAACCATCAAACCTGAGAAAAGTGGACAAGTTTGAATAGGTCAAACTTCAGTTATGGTCCCCAAAAGCTGTGCCACAAAATATCAGCTTTATTGTTCCTAAAATGTTTTTGTCCATGACACTTTTAACAGTTTTCTTATTTAAGATTACGTTAAATGATATACCCAAAACAAAGTTTTTGTTGTATTTAATGTGATTTTAAAAAAGGTGACTACCAAACATAGCTCAGAGAAAATTCTTTAATTAATTATTATGTTCGTAGAAGGGTACAGTACTTGTGGACACTTTTGTCACAAGAGTAGTGTGAAATGTGAAGTTGCCTTTCTTTGACCCGGCTGAGAACTCCAGGCACCCCCATGAGACTTGGGACCCCACCTTGTTGGACAGAGGTGTTCACATATCCATTTTCAGTCACGTATAAGGTCATACCCATATTGCTTGTCACTAATGGCTGACCAACACATTGCTCAGTCACACCAGGGCAGTCTCCAAATACAGTTTGGTTTTTAAAGTGGAATGCCAGGGGGTTGGGTGGGCCAATCAAAAGATCTCACGTGCTCTCGCATCTCAGAAATCTCAAAGCAGATGTTGTTTTCTTCCAGGAAACACACCTGCCACAAATGAGCACAAATGACCATTCTAGATTACGCAAACCATGGGTTGGACAAATCTTTCCTTCTAATTTTAATAGCAAAGCACGGCTTTATTGATTCTTGAACATGTCCAGTTCTCTGCCAACAAGTTATATAAGACCGTGGGGGGTGATTTTTTGTGGTTGTTAGTTCTGTTCTGCAGACTTAAGTAATTTTGGCTAATATGTATGGTACTAATTTGAATAACCCACATTTTGTGTCCACTCATTTCTCTTGCCTCCCATGCCTTGACATACAATCTTATTTTTGGAGGAGATTTAAATGAAGGTATTGATCTTCTCATCCAAAAACATTTGTTCCTTCTGATATAGCCAGTAGATTGTCCACATTAATGGATCAAACTGGCTTTGGCTCCCTGCCATTTTCTTCAGCATGCTGCTCAGCAATTCCCTTATTTCTTGGTGCGGTATGCTTATGGCCCCTGCCTAGATTACTTTCTTGATAGGACCCTCCTTCCTAAGGTTAGACAAATTAAGTGCTTTGCTTTTGTCATCTCTAACCACGCCCCTCTCATCGTACGTATTGCACTCTTTTCTAACAATGGGCAATCAAACTGGAGATTCAGTACAGAGTACTAACCTGTCGGATGCAACTTCACCTGCCCTTCTTTGGGAAACATTCAAGTTGTTTTTTCTGCTCATTCTGCTTAACAAAGAAATATGAAACAACAGGAGTTGATTGAAATAGGCAGTACTGTAACTAACAGGCTTAATCTTCAAACTGTTGTCCCTTGATGAAGCTGAACATCTTTGAAGGCAAATAAAATTTTATTTTCTGAATATTGTGAAAAGGCCAGTCACCCTCTTGCATTGCAGATTAGTCATCAGTCAGCTAATCGATTTATGTCTCAGGTGTATAATTCCTCAGTGCCCTCACTACTGGTTCGACTGAAACTAATGACATTTTTACTTAACTTTATGCATACTTGAACACATCTGAATCTCTCAATAATGACACAGTGGATCATTTTTTCCAAAATTTGAACAGTCCATCTATTTATTCCAAGAAACTGGAGGCCCCTTTGAGTCTGGAGGAGATGGCTTACAGCCTTTTAACTAATGCAAAGCAACAAAGCTCCCAGCCCAGATGGATATCCAATAGATTGTTTAAAAGATTTTCCAACTAAATTGCCCCTTGTCTGTTAAAGGTTCCATAATTCTTTGACACAAGGTGTTTTGCTAATAACAATAGCACACGCGCTAATTTTACTTGTTCCCAATAAGGACAACAATTTACAATACTGCAGTAGCTGGTGACCAATTCCGTCAAAATTCTCCGGTGTCCATGTGAGGAAGGCGTCCAGGAGTTGGCTAGCACATTAGCAACACATTATTTTCTAGTGAGTTTCAACATTGAATTCTAAAAGGTCATGATGGTTTGTTTTGTTTTGATGTTGTGTGTTTAGACTTAAACATTCATGGAATGCCAAGTAAAACAGTTAAGAATATTCCTAAATCCCGATTTCATAGTGAAAATAATTGTTCTCCCCTGCTGAGTGAAGTGCAGCAACCATACTTTGGACCCCTTTCTGTTAACATGAGAGCCTCCCATGCTCTGGTGACATCATTATCTAATCCTCCTGCTGGGTGGACAACCTGAGCACATGTGGAATATGTGTCTTAAGAGCAATAGTGTGACCCTGAAAACAGCCAGTTGACATCCATGCTTTTTGACAGAGAAAGTGGAAGATTTCAGCCTTATTTGTTCTTGTCAGTCAGTTTTCACACCACCGGAGTTGCCAATACATCAGGGGTCTTTACAACACACAGGTTGTGTGGCCATTTGGGCCAAAATTGGCATACCACAGCACAGTGACAGCAGAGAAGAATAACATTAATGCGAGCTAAATACATTTTTAGGGATCAATTCATGGAAGCGGTAAAGACAGCGTATTTCAAATGGGTCGGATGTTGCTGGACCTGGATCTTTGGATCTCGGCCCCAAATCTGCTGAGATGATTACATTGTGTAAGCTACAGACAATGTTGTTAGCCTTATTGGCCCACGTCTAAATCAGTCTATCTGTGTGTCAGACATCAATGAGCTGAATCTGCCAAAGACGTGTGAGATCAACTTCCCTGACGACGATGACCTCCTCAACTTCAGACTCATCATCTCACCAGATGAGGTGTGTTTGTGAAGATGATACAGCTTATTCACGATTCCTCATGTCAGCACACCCACTGCTCACACAACCAGAAGGCCAGAGCCACACCCTGTCACAGTAGCTGTAATGTCTCTTTGTCATTGTCTCTTAGGGCTTTTACAAAGGAGGAAAGTTTGTCTTCAGTTTTAAGGTGAGAGGCTGTTTTCTTACCTCTATCACTCTGTTTGTCTCTCTTTACTTGTTTGTTTCTGTGTCTCTCACTCTGTAGCCCTCTCGGTCTCCCTCCCCTCTCTGTTTGTCTTGCTGACCTTGAAAGACATGAGGTTTTAACTGTTCGTGGACAAACTGTGCTGTCCGTGACGTTATCGTGTGTGTGTGTGTGTGTATGTGTGTTTTTCAGGTAGGACAGGGTTACCCTCATGACCCACCCAAGGTGAAGTGTGAGACCATGGTGTATCACCCCAACATCGACTTGGAAGGAAACGTCTGCCTAAATATCTTAAGGTTTGGGACTCATTGTTTGGTTTTTATGACATATACTGTAAGTAAAGCTGTTCATAGTTTTTGGGAAAATAAAAAGATATCTTTATTTAGCATTCACACACAGTGAAAGTCATCCTCTGCATTTAACCCATCTTAACCATGAGGAGCAGTGGGCAGCCACAGTGCAGCGCCCGGAGAGGAAGTCCACGTCCACAGCCTCACAGTGGCAGGAGTGATTAGTCTAACGCACAGACACGGGGCAAACATGCAAACTCCACACAGAAAGGGACCGCGGGACGCGAACCCACAACCTCCTTGCTGCGAGGCAACAGTGCTAACCACCAGTCCCCCGTTTCGCCCAATTCAGTGCATTAGGAATCATTGATAGCGAATGCGACAAACATGTTTAGTAACTTAACAACACAGTATTAATGAAGTACAAGTAATGTCTCATTTCACACCCGGCGCTTTTGTTCCCGATTTTTGCTCACTGACAAATCTGGGTGATGTCAGACAAAAGTCACTGACCTGGGGTCTGATTTATAACCGTCCCCTATGCACACAACGGGGCATGAAAGTTGCGTACGCCAAGCAAGCGTTGTGATGTATAAAGGCTCCCGTGAGCCTGCGTCCTGTCAATAACCAGATTGAACAGGCGCACTGGGGCATTGCTGACACGGAGCGATGTCAGTTTTCAATATTTGGACATCAACTGACATTTGCCTTGAATTAGAACAAGGGGTGAAATAGTCAGGGAGAGTAAAAACACGGGGATAGCATGTCCTGTGTCAGTTATCACACGATCTAACGTAACGTTGAGACAAGTCATACTGTCCCCATGTTGCCGATCAGCCAGAGTGTCAACCTCACAACTTAAATGCACTGAAATATAAGACAGCACTTTGATTGCTGTGGATTACAGAGAGAGTAGTCTGCACAGGGCATAAGGTCAGCTTTGCCTCGGTCACCTGTGTCAGTCTGTCAGACATTCATTCCATCGCCGTTATACTGCTTATTTTATGGCTACTTACCAACGAAACTTGCACACAGCACATAGATTAAAAACATCATTGTATCAACAATGCGTTTATCTTAAGTGACTAGAACTCATTCCAAGTTTCCTCTGTGAAAGATAGTCTAGTCACATGCTAAGTTTAATCACATGTGAGCTGACAGAAGCGGGGCTTTGCTAGCTTAGCTTCAAATTTAGCATGCTATCAAAGATGGAAACTGGTGGTGATGCGACGAGCGTTGGTCAGCTCCTCTGACTGCAAGCTGAGTGGTAGAAGTTTGACGGAGAGATGAAACAAGAGTCCTGCCAAGCCACCGGACAATGATGACTCAAATCCAAATCCAATGATATGCATTTGGATACATTATTGAGATACTCCGATCCAATCACAAGAGTTGTATGCACACCCGGCATCAACATGCAACCTCATTCTCCGAAAGGGAAAGGGACGTGGGATGCTGCTTACACCTCGGGGGCGTTTAATGAACGAACGTAGCCCCCATCCAATCACAACGTATGCTGTTACTGTTTACATCCTGGGTTCTCCAGGATAAGGTGGGAACGTTTTCCCTTCAGCTCCTGTGTCTGTGTGCTCAGAGTGACTTCACTTCAACACCAGATGTCCTCATTTATGGTCAACCTTTTCCTGGGTAGTCCTTGGTGTCTTAGGGGTAGGGTGATGACTTAGTGATCGGAGGGTTGCCAGATCAATTCCTTGCTCGTCCATGTCGAAGGTCCCCGAGCGAGGCCCTCACCCTAAATAGCTCCAGCCAAGCAAGCGGTCCTTGTCTGGTAACCTTGGCTGTCGTCGTGTGTGAAAGGGTTAATGTGAGGTAACTGTAGAGCGTTTTGAGCGGTCTGCAGTCCATTTAGGATTACAGCACTCTGGGTGAGCGAGGACGTCAAATCCTAGCTAATCATGGTGCAGCTGTAACGGTGGTTTGTAGTCTTTTTCCTGTAACAGCTGATTGGATTTGTGTCTTCACAGAGAGGACTGGAAGCCTGTGTTGACAATAAACTCAATCATCTACGGCTTACAGTATCTGTTTCTAGTGAGTTCCACACACAAACACACCGCATCAGCATGAGGACTTTTACTTCTCTTCTTCTCATCACATCTTCTTTCTTTGCCTCCTCTCCCTTTTTCCTCGTTTCGACTCCTCTCCTTTCCTCTCCAACTTGCACTTTTGATTCTCTCCTGACCCTGTTGTCTTCCTCTACTGTCCTTTTCTTTCCTCCTCCTCCCTCCATCACCTCTCCTCATGTCTCCTTGTCTCGTTTCCTAATGTCCTCCTCTAGGAGCCTAACCCTGAGGATCCATTGAACAAGGAGGCGGCTGAGATTTTGCAGTCAAACCGACGGCTGTTTGAGCAGAACGTCCAGCGCTCCATGCGGGGAGGATACGTGGGTACCACCTACTTCGAGAGATGTCTTAAATAAACTTAGAGTCCCATCATCATCGTCCTTCCCCCTTTCTCACGACCTCGACCTCCTCCTCCCTTCACACACTCCCTACCCCAAAACCTTTCGTCCTCGCTCCTGCTCGACGGCAGCAGGAAGCAGCACGCCACAATGACGACAAAGAAGAACCAACCCTACCCGCCTTGCCCCCTTCATATTTCTCCAGGAACGCCAACCCAAAAACACTCACACACACACACACAAACACACACCAACACACACACCCGAGGGACTCAAAGCAACATCCGCCAGGAATCTGCGGTTGAGGAACACGCCGGAGGGTGGAGCAGGAGGGAGGGAAAGGGGTGAAGAGGGAAAGTGATGTAGTGGGGAATGCAAAATATTCTTCTCCTTCCCAAGTTGTTTAGTCTGTCACCGAGTCCTGAGAGTCTAAAAATCCACCTTTTTTTTTTTCCGTAAGCTTCTGGGATCCTGTGAAACGCAGCAGAATGAAATATCTCAGGAGAATCCAACATGTCGCTTTTTAAATGAATTTGTTTTCTGGACTTTTAGTTACTTTCTGGAATCGGTAACAGACGGCAGACTTGGCAGAAGTTGAGGTTTTCGGCAATGGTTTGGGTGAGGTAGTACAAAGCCCCCAAAGAGACAAAGATGATTTTCTTCCAAGCATCTCGTGTGCTACGGCTACTAGTGGGTGAGATCCAGATAGTCTTTTGTGTGTGGGAAATGACCCGGTGCATTTCTGTGAATTTGTAGTTACAAATGCTCATTTCATGTGATTTTTCTCTTACTTTCTTCATAAAAATGCTGATACATGAGTGGGTGGAGCTTTACTTTCACCTCAGACTAAATAACGACGTTCACATTTTGCTTGCCAGTCGTCATTGGTACGTTATCTCTCAACAGCACCTGAAGCAAACTCTGAAATCATGCACGGAAGAAACTTGGGGAAAATACAATTTTGGCTAATGTCAGTTAGGGGGTTCATTAAGTCCATGATTCAAGTTTTTGCGTATGCAGAGAAAAAAAACAACTGACCCACAGACAGACTGACACTGCAAATATATTTGTCAGATTTTTTTGTTGGCCACTTCATGTGGTGTGAAAACTCATTGCAACGTGTTGATATCAGTACGAGTCTAACATGTTGATTGTGATTTTCACGATAAGTGAGTAAAGTGGGCAGCAGTCGGTCACATGACGCACTCAGCATGTGAACGTGCTTGTTCAGACTTCAAATTATCAGATAGAAATCTGTGTGAATGGACGCAGTATCAGGCCTACACTCTGTAATTGTAAATCCTCAATCGGGGCAGAGGGTCAATGCTGCTCTTTTCATGTTTGTTCCCTTGAGATGATTTTTTTTCAAGATGTCAAACATTATTCCATTATCTCCATGAAACAGAAGTTATTTTCCCCAGATAATGGAATGTTTTTATCTTAGGAAAATAAAAAAAAGATATTGCACGTCCTCTCTCAACATCTGCTATAATCAGAGTTAGACCACGTGCATCTCCTAACCTGGTGGACTGCATGTGTGCCAGTTCAACAACATGTCATGTATTTGGACAACATCGGAATCTTAGCTATTTCATGTACAGATCTCACATTTTAGTAGCAAAAAAAAACAAGCATAGCGGGCATGGAAACGCACTGAGTGCAGAGTGGTTGCAGTTGGCAGCAAAACGGCTTAATGTGGTGAAAAATTCAGAAAGACGGCCTAGCGCAGAATCCAAAATTTTACCATGAGAACATGCCGAAAATTCCTTTTTAGTTTGAAGTGCACGACTAGCTTTGCTTCTGTGTGAGATGCACACGCACACACACACACACACACACACACACACACACTATAAAAAGCAAAAGTGTGGCGGCGTAGCAACTCGGACTTGCCATAATCTACAAAATCGAGATGCCTGGGGGGGAGCGGGGGCTG
>OMNV01018018.1:7685-21029 GCA_900303265.1 Brotula barbata
GCGGACTCCGCCAAATCTGCAAATCCCAACTCAACAGGATCGCTACAGTATTATGTTTCTATGATGACATAATAGGACCACTGTAGGGCCGCTACACAGAGCCAAATTCTCTGAGATTATGAAGTCACACACTTTTATTGTTCCCCTCTGGTGTCAGACATAAGACATAAACTCCTCAATCCTTTCTTAAGAACAAGTATATTCATATCAGAGTATTATTTTTATTGTAAAGACCAGCTACCAATGGATCTAAAAATACATAGAAGTAATACATATCGTGAAAGTTAACCCCCAGTTGATCCACATTATTTCTTGTCAGTGTGTCATGCATATAAGTTAGAACAGAATCCAGTGTCGCAACAAAGTAATGGCGTGGCAGCACTTTGCACTGACAGATGATAAGCTTGGGGCTTATTCGTGTACTTTTGACAAGATACTTGACTTGACTTGTTATAACTGACATGCTGTTATGGTTCAGTGGATTTTATTATGAAAACTTGTTCGCTAAAATATTTTGGCCGCAAAGGAGTTGTTATTTTTCAAGCAAGTAATTACAGACACCAGATATTTGTTTAATCTGTGCCAAAGCTACTGGCCTACAGTGTATGGAGCGGACCCTTTTTTTCCTTTGTCGATTGATTTTTTTTTTTCCTGTCTTACCAGGTTTTTAATGAAGAGAAGTACCTGAAAGATGCTGCAGAATGTGCTGAAGTCATCTGGCAACGGGGTCTGCTGAGAAAAGGTTATGGTATCTGTCATGGCACAGCCGGCAATGGCTATGCTTTCCTATCCCTTTACAAGCTCACACAGGAGAAGAAATACCTGTACCGTGCCTGCAAGGTAGGAACAAGGGTTTAGGTTGGTATTATCCTATGACTCCTTGCATTAAAATGTCATTGCATGTCAAATGTCATACCATTTTCTGTCTACTGAGATGCCATGTAATTTTTTGTACTTTTGTTTTAAATGTTTCATATTATTTAATATTATTAGTGAGTTTATTGGCGAACTTGCCTCTTTTATACTATAGGTGTATAATAGCTGCAAAGTTTAGTTTAAAGCATAGTTAGTTTCTAAATAAATCTTGAAGTAATGACAAGAAGTACTTCAGTAGCAATTTGCAAAATTACAGAACTTTGGTGAATTTTGGTTGACATGGGTAAGCGGCGATGGCAGACACATTTTTGTGAGCTCCTGTGGCTCGCCTTAACATTCTGCAATACCAACCCTTATCAAAAACACAGCACTTCACCTGTATATTGGATAGAATATATCTGTACTTGTGATTCGGAGAACACAACAAAGCAACAACCAACATCACCCATAGTCATCAAAAGAGCTTATAGAACGGAGCCATGTGGCCAAACCGCTGACAATTCTGGCAAAATTCCAATATAAACAGCACATCCTCCAGCTGGTTAAGGAAAAGAGAGAGGTCCATTACAGCTCAGTGCCAAATTCAATTCTTCCTGCATGGAGCCACAGAGCAAATGGAAGGCGTCCGACAACCTGAAAATGGAACTTTGGGAAAGGGACATTGATTCCAGCTTTAGTTACCTGTTTAAACTTTGGCTAAAACTCCAAGGACTTTTATTGTATATGACTTCCTCTTCCGCTTTTGGCTGAAACTACCTTCCAATGTAACTTCCAAAAACTATTGAATACGATTAAAATAGATCTCCACCTCCTACTTAACATGATTAAAATGAATGTTCTTCTTAAGTATAATTATCTACAGGCATTAATTTCCATTCTGTAAGTCTGAGCTAAATCTTTACCTGCAGATGTGTCACCATCTCTAACAGTTAAGGACTTGGTCTTCTCTCTTGTGAGAATCCTGTGGGAATCTACAGGGATTCCCTGTTTATATCAATCCTTCACCACATAAATGTATCAGTTTGTACACAGAGACTTTAGGATCTGACACAACGTGCAGATGAGTCACACCAGTTGGTCTAGATACAGAGACAGCATCGCGGATTTGACTCTCTTCTTCTTGGTATACCTCACGGTCGACTCTTTTAGACTGTAATGGCGAGCACCTGCTGTAGCAGAATTAATTCTTCGTAGCAAATCCAACCAACTCCACTTTCAATTGTAGGATCATCACTTTCTTCTGCAGCACTTTCAGAAGCACTAGAACAGGGTCACATGCTGCCATAAAACACATTTTGGGTAATTATTATTACGATTGTTGTTGTTGTTGTTGCTATCATTAGTATTTTTGTTGTAGCAACCTGGGCATTTACAAAACAACTGCTCACCAGGCGGCCAACCATGTTGTATATTTGGCTGACTGGGTTACGAGTGCCGGGTTGAATCTCACTCCCTTCATTGTTACATTGATTGATTGATTGATTTATGTGAAGAAAAATACTAATCTAAAATGTGTTGTAATCCAGTTGAAATAGAATAACTCCCCTTGATTTAGTTACCATTTTTATCTGTGCTTCCAAAATGTCGATAAATCTACCAGCGAACTGATCGGAGATGAAACTCCTGGTGTTTTGTGGCACATTTGTAACGCTGCGCAAAGTTAGTGAGCATGTCCCAGCAGGGTCGACGGCGGTGCAAGCAACAGATATTTGGAGCGCAATTGGGTTGCAGCCCAACGGTGACCACAAAAGCAAATAAAATGCAAAATATATCAATAAATTTGAATTAAAGCTATATTTACAGTACTTTATAAAACATAAAAACAAAACTATAAAAATTATTACTTCTGAGGTATTGCACATGCTGAAGTGTAGTGTCCATTGTTTAAGTAACACAAGGAATATATACTGTATATATGTACATATATGTATACTGTATATATGTAGATACATTTAAATGTGTAGTTTGAACGTCATATCTGTGCAATGTTCTAAAAAAAATTAACCAAGTATTGCAGTGGTAATAGTCACATGCAGCTAACATCCTCTGCAGTGTTTGACAATCCTCATCAACTTTTCTGCTGATTAGGATGGTTTGTTTTTACACCAACTGCTTTTTGGGCAGCAGAGTGCGAGGAAGGGCAATATTCTGGCTTGGAGTTGATTCTCTGGGAGCACAAACCTTCTTCAGGAGACTAAATCAGGAACCAGTACAAGTAACACTTTTGTCACAGTGTCAGACAACCCTTAGCAGATTTTCTGCTGGATATATTGTTCTTTGTTTACCAACCTCCATCCATTTTTCCACTTCATGTCAGAGAGGGCTGAGAATGTGCTGCAGTGTTGGGACTTTGCACTGCTGACTTGTGGGCTACACAAATTATGAGCAAGCATGGCTACAAAACTCTCAAAAATAGACTTGGATGCTAAAAGACCAACAAACAGTTGTTTGCATTAACTTGTTGACCGGGGAAGTCTGTACTTAAAGCACAGCAGAAGGTTTGTTATTTGGAGTAGTCATTTGAAATGAATGCATTCATACAAAATGAATATACTGTGTAAAAATTACTTTCTTGGTATAGTTATTATTTATTGTTCAGGCCACATAACCCTCACACTAAAATCTTAAGTCCTTAGTGATTCTGTACATACGGGCACACGCACACACACACACACACACACACACACACAGCAGAATCTTGGCATTTACTGCAGCTATCCATTATTTTAAAATGAATTCATTTGTCAAGTCATGATTTGTGAATCATGAGGCTGAGGGATTCATTCCTCATCCACGTGGACATTACATTGTCTCTTAGTTATGTCAGAAATGCTGTGTATCCATGTACAACTGTATCCTTGTTTGTTAGATGATGTCTCCTCAATGACTGGATTATGCTATTCAAGCCCATCCTTCTATCTCTCTTTTGATACATATTTTCTGTTTTCATTGTTTAAGTAATATTTTGTACATTTTATACATTTATTTAGCTTTTTCTTATTAACCACAAGCAAATTTTCTAGTGGAAACGTTTGGAGAGAAACTGTTGTCACTTCTAGTTTGCAGAGTGGTGTTTGGACTACGGGACGCACGGCTGTCGTATTCCAGACAGACCCTACTCTCTTTTTGAAGGTACTGTAGTAATGCAACTTGCCAACAGATTATCCTGCAGTACAAGATTGGTTGTTGTTGCTCAGTGCAGTTCATGTCCTGTTTTTTCTGACCTGATGTTTTTTTATCCTATCATTTCTCTTTTGCTTTTATGTCAGTATTTGTGCAAATCCATCCTTTATTGGTGATGTTATAGCCACTACTAGTAACATTGTGGAGAGAACTAGTGGGGAGGTATTACCTTGGGGTAAGGACAGTAACATTTGCCCAGTGACACAGCAACCATTGGACAGTCTGGGACATTTCAGGGAATTTTGAAGTCCCACTATTTATTTTTAGTTAGTTTAAGTGGAATCGTTTGAAATTTGTTCATTTTACTTCAATAGAGACTTAACTATAATAGCACTTTTGATCAAATAACTTAAAATTGGTTGATGAAAATGAAAGTTTCTGCACATATGATAATTCCTCAGTATGTAAATAAAAGTGTATGCAGGTGTCATTGATTGTCACTGATGAATGCCCTGGCTCATAGTCACTGATGTGTTATTTTTGGCAGGTATGGCAGGGGCCATCTGCTACCTTTCAGAGATGGAAAAACCCGAAGATTCCTGTTTACCTGCCTTTGAACTTTGACACCCCAGGTGGGATTGAGGATGCCAAAGGTGGGGAGGGCAAAACTCTGTGGTACGTACCCACCACAAAAATGATCAGCTATCTTTGTGACTGAAATCGACGAGGAGAAGCAGAAGATCAAGCAAGAGCTGTGCAGAGAGAATGTAATTACTTGTTTGGTGATGTCATATTTGCGGAATTGATCATATAGAGTATATATTTGGACAAACTACAGCTTAGATGTTGCTGATCCAGTGAGGGCTTAAGGGGAGGAGGATGATGATAAAGTTAAAGGTGGTATTCATTAACGGTAACGGCACAGCGTCACTCTCATTTTAGCTCATTCATAAAGCTCCCGTTACTAATTAGAGCAGAGTATAACATTATCAGCACCTTGTTCTAAGTGGTGCACCAGGTGAATGCCAATAAACAACAGCACGTTAATTAGCTGCCGCGTACATATTATACTGCTGCGAAAACCGAGCATGTCCAATCAGCTGAAGAAGCCTTGAGTCTCTGCTTTACAACTCACTGCCAGAGTAGAACAGCTGTGTGTGTGTGTGTGTTTGTCTCTGAAAGGCAGAGCTTTGTTAATGGCGTAGCTCCACTAGAACGCAGGAGAGAGCATCGGAACGGGTATATATGGGTGAGGGAGCGTTGTTAGCTTCATGTTAGCTTATTAATCACCCCAAAGCTTTTCGCATCCTCATTTTAGTGGCTCTGGTGCTTCTTCGCCCCATGTCCTTTATTTTCCATTTACAATCAGATGGCATAAACATAGAACACAACTTGGTCTCTCAGCCATTTACAATGTAGCACCTTGGCCAAGAAAGTTGAAGTGTATGCATATATGTGAGTGAAGTGCACAAAAGCCTCTGCATGCTGGCTTTAACTGGCTAATCAAGTCTAGATGCTTTGTGTGCTGTTACAGTAATACATGTATTTCAGTTCTCCAGGTATTTGTCACATTGGTGGGAAAAATGTTAGCACCTCACGTGCTTCGTTTGTCTGTGCCCCATCTTAACAATATAATAGAAAAAAAAATGGGTCTGTGTCTTCTGCAGAGGGTGTGTGATCAGTGACTCAGGACCACGCATGGATTTAGGAGGATGTTTAGGGCTGTCAAATTACTACACAACTACATTGTCTTGGATTGTTATTTTACCATTTATGTGTTTAGTTTTTTTTCCTGGTGTCACGATTGAAGTATGTGATTGGGAAAGTTGTCTTAAGTAGGCTAATAATGTTGGCAGCTTGGTTTTCAAATGTGCTGTGTTCATCTGCTGTTGTAAACTGTTGGTGTGGTTGGTTTTGTTCAAGTTGCTGCAAAATAAATGCATTTGGTTGAAGCGTAGAGAATGAACTCATGTTTTAAACACATTGCTCATTATGTATGTTGGAGGAGCACCAACTGTGTTTTCTTTCATCTAATTAACTGGGTTATCTTCATATGGGTCACTGATGGCCTGTTAACTTTGGTTTGTGTATCTTCACATGAAAATCCCCCACTGTCATAGAGTTGTCTACTTGGTGACATAGCTTAGGTGGTAAGGTGATCGCCACGTCGAATGTCCCTGAGCAAGACCCTAACCCCAAATTGCTCCCATGCCTTGCATGGTTACCTCGGCTGTCGGTGTGTGAATGGGTGAATGTGAGGCAAACATTGTAAAAGCGCTTTGACTGGTCTCCAGACTAGAAAAGCGCCATATAAATGCAGTCCATTTACCATTTACCATGTACTTGGACCAGTGTTTCAGCCTTGGAACCCCCTCATGCAAATGAGTAAAGGGCACGAAAGATCTGACTTCCTGTGTCCCTCCAGAAGACAAAGACCTAGAATCTTCTCAGAGGTAATCCGCATCTGAGCACAGACTGAAAACACCAAAGTCTGAATGAAGTCCAATTAAGGTTCTAACCAACCAACAAATCTCATAGCCACATCCGGCATGAAGTATAAAGAATAATCATACCATTTTTCAATTTCGAGGAGCAAGGTTTGACTTATTTTTCTTTTAAGAAATCCATGAATTAACGGACATTATATGATGCAGCCTCAGTGCCATCTGGTGGTATTTGTCTGTAACATCACTGAAATGATACTATCCATAATATGAACGCTTCTCCGTGAAGTTTGTATAATTCCAGGTGAATGTCTAAGTTCGTTCTCAGTCGTTGTGAATGTATGATAATAATTACAGCTAAAATAGCTGTAATAGTGAGTAGTGGAATAGAGAGAATCGGCACCTATTACGCACCACTGCGAGCCCTCACACATACATACACACAGGAGGAAAGAACAACCGCTTTCCTTTTACTTAGCTTTTGTACGCATTGAACAGCCTTGGGTGATCCCTCCTCCAAACATAAGAGTTGGTGGCGGCGTCTTCTGTGACTCTGGGGGCGAACACGGTTGTTCTCTTCCTTGTCCATTCTGTCTCTCTCTCTCTCTCTCTCTCATCCTCATCCAGGCGACGTGGCTTAGGTGGTAAGGTGGTCGCCTAGTGATCGAAGGGTTGCTGGTTCGATCCCTGCCCATCCATGTCGAAGGTCCCTGAGCAAGACCAAATTGCTCCCGACAAGCAAGTGGGCCTTGCATGGTTACCTCGGCTGTCGGTGTGTGATGATGAATGGGTGGATGAGAGGCAAACATTGTCAAGTGCTTTGAGTGGTCTCAAGACTAGAAAAGCGCTATACTGCTTTTCTAGCAGTAACCGCTATATATGTAAATGCAGTCCATTTACCCTCTCACGGTCTCTTTCGTGTCTCCCCAAATTTTGTGTCTGAATCTCACGTCAGCCCTGTTTGGAAGAGAATGAGGGCGTACTACTTTCTCTGACGTCATTATTTTTCCAACTGCTGTCTACCATTCTCAGAGAAAGCAGGGGAGTGTGACGTAAGAGGGAAAGAGAAATTAAAACTGTTGAATTGGTAAGATGTGTTTGCTATTATAATAGTGGTTGATGTTTAATATGTGAAATGGAGTTAAGAAAGAAGAAAAAATAAGAAGAAAAGGGGGAACTCCAGCTGCTACAGTTTATTATTTTATTGAGTATAGTATTTTATAGAGTGCTTATTATATATTTGCAGTTCACTGTGAAAAGCGATAATAAATATTCTTGAAATATTACTGAAATTACAGTCAATTGTTGACTACATGCAGACGGTGATACAACTACTAGGCTAGTTCAATATACAGTATATGATACTGAATCATAATGCAGGTAAGACCTTATGATGTTCAAGATCTTTGCTTGAGATTAGAATTTTAGTTGACTACCACTGGGGAGGGGACACACCATTATCACATGAAACCCACAGTATCCCCATAAATGGAAGCGCCTCCATTATCACACAACACACAACCAAACAATTTTGGTATAATTTATGTATTTTGGGACATTCCAGATTTAGAGGACATATTCTGTCCCACCCGTGAAATTTCAATCATACACTAAAAATTAAAATATATACTTGTTATGTAAATGTTACTTGTCCTGTTGGTGCTTGACATAACAATAGACACAGTACATGGCGTCAATCTGAGAAGAGTTGAATCAGAGAGATGTATGGTACATGTGCAAAATTTCGAGAATAACGTCCAGGGAGTCCTCAAGCTATTGACAGAATAATGTACAGGCAGAAAATTTTACAGAATGAGCAAAGTGCAAGATGTTAACAGACTAATGATCAAGAATCCACGTTCAATGCACGTTGGCTTGCGGTGGAATGAATGAACCAAACAAAAGCACCAACCAGAATGAATGAAGAAAGCTAACGAGGGGAGTAAAAGGGTTTACAGTTTATGAAAAATGATTCCAGGTCAGGAGAACAGCGCTGCAGGATCTCTGTCACATTGTTACACCAGCCAAAGTTTGAATAAATAATTCCCCCACCTTTTGTCTTGTCGAAAAGTTCTGTGTTGCTGTCTACTCTGAGGAGTTGGAAGCCTGCCAGCTTCAGCGCGGAGTCTGGTGTTAATCCACACAGCCATGTCTCAGCAAAACACAAAATGGAGGATGAAGAAAAGTCTCTTCTCTTCTGAGCTCTTCTCTGGAAAAATCGTCTTTTTTGGTAAGATTTAGTTGAAACATGTCTCTTGTAATTGTTGAAAAAATTTGTTAAATCATAAGCATTTTAATAGTAATAATAATGCACTGAATGCTGTGTCCCACAACATGCGTACAACCCTATGACCCAAACTTATTTAGCTTGTCAAAGAAGAGCAAAAACTGAATGAGATGATCCATAGAAATGACATCATCAAGCCACTTGCTAACACCATGGGTCGACCAAAGGTCAGCCTTCTCTTTTATTTGTCCGATCTTTTCAGCCTTTATTAAGTGTGTCAGTCTACCCAATACAGCCCTATTACTCAAATGATCAGACTAAGACAAATAGACTTTAACGCTTTCCCTTTTTATTTCACATAATTTTTATTAAAATAATCTTGAATGCACACGCACAAGGGGTTTAACCTATATAAACCTCAGGCTGGGCTCGCTGTCACTTATCTTTATTGGTTTTTCTGATACTAAAAAAACCTACACAAATAGTGTAGTTATGACCATCTTCCCCTCTTTATCTCCCTCGCTCCCTTTCCCACACATACACACACATACTAGAATTGTTTACTAGTTGATATTGTGGTTGCTGTAGTATAATTATTTGTCATAGTGCAGTTAGCTGTCCAGCATTTGGTAACTGAGAGTAATATTTAGTGTAATTGATATTGCAATTGTTAATAAATTCTGTGCGCATCAAGCAGTCATAGTTTGTGATTATTGGTGTGTAAACTTGTGGTAATAGCCAAACAACAAAGGTCAGTACTCAAATTTTACCTTTCACAGTTCACCTTGTAAGTGGCAGCACACTTCAGGGTGCCATCACCTAGTAAGTGAACATATAATTGATTCTGTATTCATAATTTGGCTAATTGGTGCCTGGTAACAGGGTCGTGCCACATAATTAGAAAGAAGAACAAAAAGAAAGAAGGGTACTTTATTGATCCCCGGAGGGAAATAGATTCTCTGCATTCTTACCGAGGAGCAGTGGGCAGCACACGCGTGCACATGTAAACCCTGGTATTTGTGCAGCAACAGTGCTAGCCACCATGCCAATATTCTTAATAATTCTTCATGATAATTAATAATTCTGTATGTATTCATAACTATATAATAATAATCTTGATTGTTATTAATAATTTGCCAATAACCCAAATTTGCTCTTACCAGTGCACAAGAACTGTGCACTACAATCAGACACCATGAATGACCGGGGAGGTGCCCACTGTGTTAAAGACCCAAGATATAGCCATCAGACCAGACAGCCTTGAGAACTAAAAGGAACAATCTGTCACGAAAAATCAAAAGAGCAAAATGACAGTTCTGCCAGAGGATTAGCAACAACTTTATTGACAACACAGACACAATTTGCCCGTGGCAGGTATTGTCATCATGGGGTATAAAGCACCCCCTTCACATGTTTATGACAGTGACCCCTCCCACCGCAAACAGCTGAATACCTCCCATGCACAATTTAAGGCCACAGGAAACAAACATGCACTGTAAGCCTTGCCAACGCCTGGTGAAGAGGCTCCCTGTCTCACCCCAACTGCATGACAAGAGTCTTGTCTCAGATTAAACCACACAAGGCTGCAGGGTTGGACAACATACCCGAACGGACACTCAAGGACTGTGCAGAACAGCTGAAAGATGTCTTCACAGACATCTTTAACACGAAAGGCTGATGTCTCAACATGCTTCAATTCTGCCACCATCATACCTATGCCAAAGAAGAACTGTGCAACATGCTACAATGACAATATCCCCATAGCAATGACACCCAGCACAATGAAGTGCTTTGAGAGGACGGTCATGCATCAGAATGATCCTGCCACCAACCATGGACCCCAATCACTATGCATATTGGACCAAAAGGTCCACAGATGAAGCAATATCCACTGCCTCGCACTAACAAGTGGAAAAAAGGACACTGCATATGGCACCGCATCATAACAAATGTGTGATTCCAGACGCAGAAACGCTCATACTTGCAATAAAAACCTGATAACGCCAATAACTTTGGAACGCAATGAGATACAAACTTGAAACCTATGCCACATAGACAGGTCCATACATCACACAGGTGGTGCAAATTTGAAGAGGATCCGTAGACGTTTTTGGAAATGGCACATCATCATAACAAATGTGTGATCCCAGACGCTGAAACGCTCATATTTGCAATAAAAACCTGATAACGCCAATAACTTTGAAACGCAATGAGATACAAACTTGAAACATATGCCACCTAGACAAGTCCATACCTCACATATGTGGTGCAAATTTGAAGAGTATCCATGTATAGGAGCCACGAATAGATTCATTCGCGTATTTTTCTGATGGTTTATATTTGGGTGATAATTAGGTCACACGGAAATGGGAGGTGACAGCAAGGTAATATATTCACGTGTTCACCTGCACTGCTTTTTGGGTAACATGGAGAGAGGAGTGTGTAGTTGGATGGCCGTATTTTTTGTTGACCGCTGTTTTACCACCTTGATCGCCGTGATTATTTTTCCCTTTCCTTTTCGTACAATAAGTTGTTTTGTCTCTTAAATAAACATCGTTAAACCTAAGCTTGGATCTCAGCGAATCTTATGACAGCGTGTCGGACAAACAGCAATGATGCCCAACCTCAGCCTCTCAGCGGCTCGTAAGTTTTTGGTTCCAGTCGTCGCTACATTTTTGTCAACAAAAAAGGCATTAACGAAACATCAGACATTACACGTGAAGAAAGGATCGAGGCATAAAAATACCGGAGCTGGATGACGGACGGAGACACCGGCTGTCAACCTCGGGAGCCACAGCTAAAGACACTCACAGAAGCCAGGTAGGCTTACCCGTGTCGGCGCGTTTCAGGCCGTGAAATTAATGGAAGGATTTTGGCTTGTATATGCTCTGCTCTTTGTCCATTGGGGACAAATGCTGGATTGATTGCCGGTTGAGAGTCGCCGTTGATTGGTGGACTCCGTTACTGTGTTACCTGTGCTGTCTGATATAAAGGAATCTTCCCCCTATCCCCGTGATGCTGCTGCTACGCTGCAATTCGTTTTCTGCTTGTGGATGTGTTGAAAAGAAAACAAAAGGTAAAATAAAGGAGGAAAAATTAGTCAAATAAATGCTGGTGTTGCAAGCTCTGAAATGGAACGTGAGAAAAGAAAAACTACACTCACTGCAAAGGCTTTGGAGAAGCCAATTGAAAAGCTTCAAAAGGAAGGGAAAATCACGGTAAATAAAATTAAAGGGCTCATACCACAAATTAAATCATTAATGGTTAAAAAGGAAAGTGTATCAAAAGTGCACCCCCTTCTGGAGAATTTAATTGAACTTTGTGAAAATGCCACCATATCACACAATACATTGATTCGTTTACTCCCAGAGGTTGAACAGATGAAACAAAATGAATGGTTTTCCAGCATCAAGACATACAGTGATACATTTAAAGGGGATGTCGAAAAATGGTTGAATGAACCAGAGGAATTGCTCCACAATGACAGTTGTGCCCGAACTGATCCCGCTGAACTGAACGAGCAGGTGTCTTCACCTCCAATAGTTGATGAATGTCCATCCATAATCAAATCACATGACATGCAAGACGATATAAACCCAAGTGACAGTGTGTCAAATGTGGGAAGCAGAGCATCAAGATCACAAAATTCTGCAACAGGAAGAAGGTCTGCTGCTTCTAATATTTCCTCTGCGCGTCTTAGAGTAGAGGCTGACTTGGCAGCATTAAAAATACGACAAATCTCAAAGCATCACAAGTGGAAAAAACTCAAGGACATCAAAGCACTCAGATGGAATGAACTCCTATTTGGAAAAGGGACAAGGAAACACAAGTTATTCCCGGTGCTGATGCCAAGCCGTTTGTACCACAAGTGTTACAGAAGGAAATCAAGCATGATCATCAGGATACAGGAGCAAGGCACAAGGAGAAAAATGCATCTCAGTTTATACACTCGCAGCATATAACACTCACCTGCTACGAGTCTGAGCAACATGCAGCGGCTCACAATGCTCAAGAAGATGCACAAATGCAATTCAGAAATGCCTCCAATGCAAATAGTGGTTCCAAAAATGAAGATCAAAACATCATGTTTGGCATTATGAGAAAACAGAATGAAATAACTACACTGTTGATACAGCAACGATGTCTCTCATCTTTGCCAAGGAGAGAAATACCAATCTTTGATGGTGATCCATTAAAATATCATGCATTCGTGAAAGCTTTCGAGAATGGTGTGGAAAGGAACACAGCAAGCTACAGTGACAGACTATTTCTTGGAGCAGTACACTAAGGGTCATCCCAAGGAACTGGTTAGAAGCTGCCAGCACATTGACCCTGAGAGAGGATACAATAAGGCTATGGCCTCATTAAAGGAGCAGTTTGGAAATGAGCCCAAGGTGGCATGTGCATATATGGAAAAGGCTCTTTCATGGCCTCCCATCAAAACTGAAGATGTAAAAGCTCTTCAAGATTACAGCCTTTTCCTTAGAGGCTGCTGTAACGCCATGGAAGAGGTGCAATACCTGCATGAGCTAGATATGCCAGCTAATATGCTCACCATTATAAGGAAGCTACCTTATAAATTCAGGGACAAGTGGAGAACTGTAGCCTGTGAACTGTGGGAAAGGCACAACCAGAGAGCTACGTTCATTGACATCACTAACTTCATTGAGAGAC
>OMNV01018021.1:4702-34449 GCA_900303265.1 Brotula barbata
CCCCACACCCCCGCCCCCCCCCCCCCCCAACACACAATTCAATTTGTGTAATCGGATCTATTTTCACTGTAGACAATGCCGTTTCCGCCAGAAGCCAATGCTAAATCCTTTCATCAACATTTTGACACAATCACAAGTCAACCGTCTAATTTACATTTGGCCACACGCCACTGAGCTAATTAAAGATTTAAATCCATTTGGATGCCGAATACAAATCAATAGTTCTTCTCTTTAGACACTTTCGTGGAGTCATCAGTTGAAAAAGAAAGTTTTAGCACAGAGAGACATCGTTTTAGGCCGTATCTGACCTGGTCCAAGTTTCTTATTATACATGCATGCTGCATGTTCCACCCCAAAATGATGAATGCCTAAATGATTATTATCATTCAGTGTAATAGTGTGTGAATGTCCTGTAATTACAGCAACTATGAAATTATAACATTGCTGATTGTGATGTGAAAAAAATGTCATCTTCTGTAAGTAATGGGTTGAAGTGAGACGGCTCCATCACAGAGTCCAGTCTTTGTTTGGGAACTCCGCAAAATCCATACAAACCAGGAAAATGACCAATGTACTCATTTTAAACCTAATTATTCTTTATGAAGCAGTATTCCAGATGTTATAAGGGTGCTCAGAGTTATTTTATGGAAAGCATAAATGTTTTTCTTAGGAAACATACAGGTGCACACAGGCAGTGAAGTTTTAACAATAATTGATTTAAATATGCATTAAAATGAAGCAGATGTGATTTAGTTTATGATATTTTATACAGCCGCAGCAGTTTAAAGTGGACATATTGCACACATTTCCATTTGAATTTAAGGGTCATCACTGTAACTTTTGCATTCCTTTAACGTGCCTATATCCTTCCTCTACTTCTCATTGGCTGCAACGCTGCTGTGCACACTGAATGTAAATGGGCACCCTGTGAAACGTTCTAAACCTATCCCAGACACGGGGGACCATGCAGACTCCACACAGGGAACACTGGGGATGCTATAGAATTCCTACGCCACCTGTCCTGTCAGGTCGTCGAGCACATCTGTTCACTTCCTGTTCATCTTGTGTGCAGACGTCGGTATAAAAGCTAATGAAGTGAATGTAGTTCATCTCTCACCTGGGCTTCCCCTCCTCTTCTGCTCCACTTTCCAGATAGAGCTTTAGTTTCCCTTGTTTGCCCCCAGACTCCCCTGATCCCAGAGCAGGCTGGCATTTCTATTTGATCTCAGTTGTGCATTTTGAACAATGACAATGTGAATGGGAGCCGTGCAGCCTCAGCAGCCGCAGTTATTGCATTGATTTGGATCATGTTGTACTTCTGCCTGGTACGATATTGGATCTTGCACCAAAGTAACACAAAGCAGTATAATAATTTTGTACTTCAACAAACCTAGCGGAAAATTGTTACGTGTAGTGCCCGAATACAAGTACAATAAAACTTTCTACTCTCCGACAAAACAAAAGTGACAGTGTTACATTTGAGTTATTTAAGTTATCGACACTGTGTAGGTCTGTCACTGAGGTCCCTGGTCCTGGTTGATCTTTCGACCAGGACCAAAAGCAGAATTACATGTAATAGTTCATTATTTGTCACTTCTGGTGCAATTAAGGTGAATTAAAGTATTAAATATTGCAAATCTCTGAATCAGAGCAGATCATACTTTTTGGCATCGGCCTTAAAGAGACGGTGCCTCAAAGAGTTTTGGCCCAGTAAAGCATCAAAATAGGTCTCAAGATAGAACCATGAATAAAAAGTAAACAGGACACTCCTGACATACATTACACAAAGTATCCCCATTATTAATATTATTATAATGAGTCGAAGAGCTCATGTACTGTATGCACGTGTATAAATGAAGCTTATATATAAACATTGAAGATTATAAAACAAACATATATAACAGCTGCCCCCCGTTTGATGAATTATATCTATATTTTCATTCTCAGCGTGATGGCGCCGCACGTTGCCATCACGCTGCACTTCTCTCCTCTCCTCCCTGCGATAGGAGAGACGTTCACAACAGTTAAGTGATATCCTGACTTTCGCAGGAACAACAGGAGAATTGATCAAGTGACTCCAGTTCCCCTCCGCTGGCTGCACTTCGTTTAATATAAACTTTCTCGCACACTTTGACAGCTCGAAACGAGGACATCACGTCGCTAAATTGGAGTCGATGTCGAACTGTTCGTGCAGTGTGGATGAAAACACCCACAGCCCACATATTTAAGTGGAATGGCATCGCCGAAACTGTCTTTCGCTCCTCTCCCTCACTTTATCAGATGAATTCTAAAGAGATAAGAACTAAATGTCTTGAAATGTGTCACTGTGTATCTACTTTTCACCTCTCAACAGTGTTTGCCAGTCGGATGATCCAGTTTTACAAAGTAGTACAAATGTGGTAACAGGCCTAATACTTCCTCATTTGAAATAACAGTCACATCACAAACTGCATTTCAAGGCTTCAGCTCAACCTTGATCGTGGTCTGTTTAAGTCTTTGAAGTAAGCAGTGTATTATCGTACCTCTGACAAGTATATCAAGGGTTTCCAAGACGTGAACGGTGAAGGTTTTGTTGCTTTGACCTTTGTGTAAGAATTTTGTTTATCTTTGCTGGAAGCACAGAGAAAATCTGTGGGAAAATCTGAAATCTAAACCACACGGGGAAATGTCTGCACTTTTTGTCTTTTTATTTTATTTTTTTCACGTACTTGGTTCCAGCAGGTGCAACTTTGAGTCGTGTTCATCCGTGCACCTCAGCTATGTAGGCTCTGAATCAGACGAGTAGACCTGGGAACAAAACAAACGTACTGATGGCTGAGCATCTCTGTTGGAGGATTGGTGGATCGTTACAAATATGCTTTCCCATGAACGAGCCATTTGTGTTTTCCGAGCTGTGGACCCGTGCTGTGGAGGGTAGACTGGGTCCTAATGTGTGTTCGCTGCGTGCGGCGTGGTAAGTTCACCGTTAGAGTCCATCATGTAGCATTGCCTGGATTTGCTGTGTACGAGTGTGTAGCTATTGGTGTATTGTGCACATGTAGAGTGGTGTTGTTTAGGTTGTAGCGTCTCCCCCCCCTCGCCTCAGTCCGGCCCCCCAGTGGTGCCCTTTCCAAATTACAGCCCCGTGCCTTATCTTTGCGATCTGTCAATCCAGCCTAAAGTTGTTAAATTGAGTGGTTTAATAGTCATTTGACTGTTGTACTCGATGATTTAATGTAATATTTCATTCTTTAATTCATTCATTTATGTTTTGAACTGCTTATTTTCCAAGCTTCATAAGTCAGCCTCTACTTGTGATCACCTTGTTTTGAGCCATTTTCAGCCAAAAATGTTGCATTGAGCAAGAAAAAAGATAATCAAAAATTTTACGCCCCATCCCTCTATCTGCCTGACTCATTGCTGCATGCCTACAACATGTTCTAGAGGAAACACTGTTACTAATTAAGCTAATTTTTAAAAGTGAACAGCATTAATTGATGGTGGTGAGTTATTGTCCTTCGACATGTAAACATTGGCGTACACCTGGCAGAGTTCCTCATTTAAGACGGGGCAACGAGTCATGTTTATTCATCAAATGACAGATTATTTCATCTTAATTCCACTCATGTGTACTTGTATACTAACTTTTGCCTTCATGGCCGTGTAGATCTGAGCGTTGTGTTCATGTAAATGTACAGTATGAGCGATTACTCGACATGTCAGAGCGACAGTGCGACTGTGATGGAGACAGCAATTCTCATTTTCATACACACCCTCAGGAGCCCCACAAGGACCCCTGAGGGTTCCTGAAATTCAGTTTTGGCATCAAAATACTCATTAGATCAAGGCATATATCAGATAAAGAGGAATTCTCTCAGACATTATAAGCTCATCCTTGCATAAGGTCATAATTAGTAGTAGTATGGTGTGTTATGCTCACAAAATGAATTCTGTGCCACAATATGTATATTTAAAGATGAAACCGAGAAACATCTTGATGCGTTTTGTTCAAGTCGTGACAAAGAGCCTTTTGTGTGTACATTCACAAACACAAACTTTACTATAGAAATTAAATTATTCATTCTCATGCTTAAAAAAAAAGAAAAAAAAATCTATTTCAGCCACATTAATTTCTAGATGAGCCTCTTTGTTATTTCTATACATTTCGTGGATCATTTCTTGTGCAAAATTCTCTGTGTTACATTGGGCGCCGCTGTAGTTTAGCGGTGAGAATAATGTGGCGCTCTGCAGTAACAGTGACAGCCTCCCCGTGAGGGATCACTCTTTGGATGATGGTGTAGCTGATGGTTGTGAGAGAACCCTCAAAACCACCTGAAGGCCTCCTGAGGGGAACTGAGCTCCAGATTTGGGACCTAAAATCTTTGGTGGACTGATATATCTTTGAATTTTCTTTACATTGTTTTTTTCCTCTGCATTCATCTAAATGGAGTGAATTTCATCTGACAATATTTAATATCTGACTCCCAACAGGCGTCTTTGTAGCATCCTCCAGATGGTAAAATGGACCTTATCGGAGACTCCGTTCACAATCACACCTCAAGATGACTGTAATGCATAGATCCGACGGAGCACACACACTTCAAGCAGGCCTCTCAGATACCCCACCCATGGTGGAAACACACCTATGTCTCCACTGACATTTACAACAATAATTTCCAATCTCTCAACATTCACAGATGTTTCTTTGTTTGCAGCCTCGGCTGGTATCTTATCGATTATTTTTCCCAAACAGCAGCGAGGCGAGGTGCGCGACAAACCACCGCTGAGTAAACGCTGCCCGCAACGGCGCCCCCATAAAATACGATCGAATCCTATGAGTCTACACGAAAACACGGCTTTTATTTAATCACTTAGACTCTACCGGGCTCTACCGTGGCACACATACTAAATGTAGCATTATATTAGGGCTCACATGTGACATTCTCATCTGTGGCTTCCTGCAGAGTTATATAACTCAAACATCCCTGCAGCCAGTGAGACAGAAAATGTCGCCTTCAGTTCACTGAGGCATACCAGCCCCCGACAGCCATTACTGTGGCCCCATGCTCCCTCGACATTGTGATCATGAATACATTTCAATGACTCCCACATGCTCAATCTTTCATGACTGGGATGTGTGTGAAATCTTAAACCAGCCTCCACACCTACACCAGAGTGTGTGGGGAGAACAGCCAGCAGAGGCATCAGGATTCTCAGCTGAGTGGCAGGGGACGCGTTTCCTTTTTAAACACTGTCACTGCTCTCTTCAGCGACAGGTCTTCAAGAGTGTTTAAAGGGAACAACCCACCTTTCATGGCGAATTGTCACAGACAACCTCAGCATAAAGCGGGTTGATTGAATAAGCAGTGTGAGGGAGAGTTTGGGATTTGGCTCAATTCTACAATAAAAGGAACGTATAGACGTATACATAAACCTGATTTAAAAATGACTTAGTTACAAGTAAAAATGATCGATCAGAAAAAAAAAAAATACTCGAGTAAAAGTTATTTTGCTGCTGAGGTTCATTTTACTTAAATGTCACGTGGACTTCAGAGTCTTCAAATGAATAGAATTATCTAGACCAACACTCTGCTAAACAGCGATCATATCTTAGATGAGAAAAATCAGTTTCAAATCGCTTCAACTTTCACTTTTCAAACTTTATTGAAAGATGACTTTGAACTTTGGAGGACACGTTAAATGAGTTAGCGGTCTAGAGTCCTCTATGTGGTGTTCTGTTTGAACTTCACCTTTATTAACAGAGACTAAACCTATCGAGAACACAAACTCATTAAAACCACCAAAATTAAACTAATAGTACAGACGTTACACTACATTAACGTCACACACAATAAAAATCAAACTTTTCATTTTGAGCACATTTGTTACATTCATCATACTTTGGTGCTATTTTAAGTATTTTTCCACTGTGGTTACATGCCACCTTTATACTTCTTCCTCTGTTAATAAGCAGAGAAAATCCAATTAGAGATTATTTCATTTTGGGGGGTTGTGATGGTCAGATAAGGGTGAACATTCACATTCTAATGGTTTATAATCTCCGGGTGCACGATGGGTTTTAACGCCACATCCTGCCACACGGATCGTTCCAGCACTAATATGCAGGAGGCAGAACAGGCTAATGATGCTTGCCAATGGGGGCTTCGGTTAATAGTATAACTGATTGCTCCCCAGTTAGGGTCTTGCTAGTGGGAGAAAGGAGCAGCTTCTTTATTCATGGAGAAAATTGCATGCACCAAGAGAAGAGGTAAGCGTCATGGATGGGAGAGTGTTGTTTACACTCTAAGGGAAATTTTACACTTCATAGCATTGACTATGTTTTAGTTTTGACAGTGAAAGATAAAGGTTATTTGATATTTTTTTTCCCCTTCCACATTCTAAGAATACATTATTCATCCTGTAGTATCTGGTCTGATAAGCTTTCCAAAAATGTATGGCTCACCCTGTGTGAAAATTTAAATTTGCACATTTAAACATTGTTTCCTTATCTTTGCACGTTAACTCTGTCCTCACACGCGCTCCACGCGTAGAGACAATACCATGTGGCACAGCAAACAGAAAACGGAGATGTGAATTTCTTCGAGGGCGCTCAGAGATCAAAGCCTCTGCCGAAGACTAACAGTCGTCTGGTTTCTCTTTTGGCACAGCTGTAATGCAGACATGATCATCTGGATCTATAACCATAACTTCCTAACAGTTAAGAACAAATCATTAAATCGTAAACATGCCGGAGTAAAATGAACTTCTGTGGAAGCGAGGAACATTTAAATAAATTCGCTTTGTTATTTTCCATCTCTGACTTTCAGGCTTTTAAACACCTCAAAATATTCCACAAATCCCAAAAAGTTGGATGGACTTTCTTGTCAGTTCCAAACATCCCTTTAACTCGACGGAGCGCCCATGCCCGGGTCACCCAGTACAAAGACAAAATGTACATCTGAATGATTATGCAAACCGCTCCACGCTTGTTATCCGCATGATTTTCCAAATATGGCCTAAGCAGACGTCTGTGTTCTTTGATGTACACTGTTTGTCTTCTTTCTCTGGAGCCTTTTTCAGATCTCACGTTCAGAATTTCCATCCGTGTTAGTAAGATGAAAAGTGGATTGAGGCGTAGTGAGCACAAACACCCTCTTTGCTGAGATTAAAGCGGTGGTGCTCTGATGAAAGTGCATACATAGATGTTTTGCTAATTTTCATCAATTTCATTCTCATCACCGCCAGCTCTCATTGTGCAGACTGTGTCGGAAACACGCAGAAAGTACACAGCCTGCATGCGTAAATACTTCAGTCTAAGTGTTAAATGATGGTAACTTTGCGTGACATGGTGTGTTTTCGCCGAAGCAGCGTATTCGCTCTCGTAAAGCTGAGCGCTAATCAAGTGTAGTGTTTCTCCGATTAACAAGGTTCATGAGAAAGTAATTGGGAAATCTCTGCTACTCGGGCGGTTTGTGGTCCACTGGTCTCCGTTTTGTGTACGTTCAAGGCAAGTGGATGGATGAGTTGAAAGTACAGTTATGGTTTGATGTTTCCGGTGTTTATTTTTTTACAATGCAGAGTTTTTTTTTAGACCTTCAGCAACATCAGTGTGAGGCAATAAAACATGCTGCTACACCTACGAGGGAAAAAGAAGAAATTCACTTGTGCTCAGCAGGCCTTAGATGGGAATGAAAGAGAAGTACATAGCTGCTGTCTCTTTAGAATCACATTACATCATCATATTCAACTAAATTTAACGTTAAATAGAGTTCCTGACCCTGCCATCGCACACTCTGGACAACAAAAACAGTGAATTGAGACTCCTAAATGAAAAGCTCTGTGTGCTTTTGCCATTTGGTTACTTTATAGCAAGCTTTTACCATGGATACTTATCAGAGATTCTATTCTATATCAGTCAATACAGGTAGTTGGGGTTTTTTTTTCCGTCCTTGAGTTAAACATTTAAATAGATCTAGATTATCTACATAATGATCTCACTTTTTAACGCATGGAAATGCATATAGAATGCATTATGATTAGATGTTGCTGACTGTTTGCATTTATTTTTGAGCATATATCGTGTTTTCAAGGCCCAAACTGAATGAAACCTAGTATGTTTGGTTAAAGAGGATTTTCCTTTAGAATGTGTTGGTTTGGACTCCCTCGTGTCCGCAATTGGAAGTCAGGGCGCTATTTAGAATTGGTGTTAGTTGACCCTAACCATTAACATCCTGGCACTCAGTGGGGATATTATCTTCACTGACTTATGCTTCTATTGGAGTCAATACAGGTCAGTTTGTGTGTACAGCCTCTCATTTTTCAGTTATTTTATAAGATAGCAGTGGGGTTTATGGTTACATTCAAGGCAAGAAATCAGGCAGTTTGTTGGGGTTCTCTTTTCCATTGAATAATGTTGGACACAATCCAGGTTAGGGCCAAATCAGCAGCCAGCCTTGGGAACCATCAAGTTGCCAGCATGCAGACCGGTTTGACAACTCTGTATCGAACCCTGCAAACCTGCACGGAATCTCAAACTTAAAGGTTCATCGCAAAGTGACATTTCCCTGATTGGCGGATCTGAAGGGATTATCTGAGCACATGTTGAAAATGGTTAAAAAAAAAGATGCTGCAACGACTGTGAGATGGACGAGGACGCTGAGACAAACTCATCACAAATGAAGATGTGCTACTGTTCTACTGTTTACAACAGTGTGTGCATGCGTGTGTGTGCGTGAGAGGGGATGGATTGGCGCAATGCAAGCACAACGTGGACGTGTGACATTTGAACCTGCTGTGCCGTGCTGTGGAAGCATGGCGAATCCTTATCTCTGGAACTAGAAAGAAGTAAATGAGTGGAATGATATAACATTTTAGATGTTGACTCACACTGTTTTCCCACAATAATAACACTCACATGACGCTGATTGACACTTTAATGAATGTTAATTGCAAAGTTTGAGCCATGATCGCAGATATCACGATGCTAATAACCCAACATGTAAGTAGAAAGTATACCTCTGACAAGAAACGCTTCATGTCCACTGTGATGTCAGCTCAGTTATTTCATTCACTAATATTAGCATGATAATGAAAAAAAAACAAAAAGTGCAGGATGTTCATTTTTCTGTAAGTTGTTCTAGATCCAGATAATTAAAAAAAAAAATAAAAATCAATAATTCCCTTGCAGGATGCGTCGAGAATACTGTGTAATCATTTAGAATATTCTGCTGAAGATAAAGGAAGAGATGAAGATCATGATTGGATTAATTATGTTTTCCAATCGGCTTTTTTCTTCACAACGTATGCATGAAATGAGACTGTAATCAGGTTACTATTCTGTCCAACGATACCCCCCAAAACCCCGGGAAGGCGACTGAAAGCGCCTCGGAGAGAGAAGCCCATGAAAACACCAAAGTCTGCATTGCATCTGTATTTTCACAACACACACGCTTGTCTGTAGTTGAGCTATTATATAAGGAGAGATGAGTGGAGCTGCCCACGCTCTGAAAACCAGGGAAGAAGAAATAAGAGGAGAAGAAATGCCATAGAGTGTCTTTTAAGGTGACTTCAGAAAGTCACCATGAGAGGAAGTCCACCTCAGCCTGGAGTGTTTTGCGTGGGGGGCCAGTAGCAAAAGTACGCAAGTAAGTAAAATAAAACCCTGTTTGAAAATCCTTCTCTTCTTAAGAATAACCTGTGAAAGAGTCCAGTAGTGACCAGGAGCTCGCACTATGTTCATTAGTGTCACTGCACCGTTGTTACAAGATGTGGGGAAGGCTTTCGGCTCATTATTTTTAGATCAGCGTATGGATTTTAGGGTGGAGGTGTTCATTTCAATATCGCAGACCATCTGTAACCAGGAAGAAGAGAAAAAAATGATATACGAGGGGGAACCGCTCTCGCTCTACGTTCCCCTAAAGCTGCTGTCATGCTCGCTGATACCTCTGTGATCGTCTTCAGTGTTTCTGCTTACTACCCACATCTGACAGGAGCATTTCAAAGGAGAGGAGACAGTAAACACATGGTGCACCTCCTGTCTCCCATCCTGTACATTCCGGTTACTACTCTGGACTATAAATTCACTACACTCATTGACCTTAGAGTCTTTTTAGGGTTCTTATGCATATTGTAGGCTCTATTTTACAACCATTGCCAAACCACGAAACCACTTTAATCTACTTTCTGTCATTGTTCACACTTGGCCGTTTTAGGTACTGTCTCTTTAAGAAGTCTGCCCTGTTCTGATTGGCCAGCTGTGCTAGCCTGGCAACTCCCAAGTAGTAAGCCTGGATACAGGGTAAAGCCTGGTACTGGTGTGTGTCTAACCAGGTGTGCTGGGGGGATACATTTACACATTAAATGAAAATGTCAACATATTAATGAAGTAAAGATTAATAATAAAAACAAAGCTTTCAGCACAGTGGGGACCTATGGCTCTGTATTACTGCATGATGAACTGTGTTTAATGGAGGACCATAACTTAAAGCCCCTTAGTAATTGTACCACAGTTTTTTTTTTATTCCATTGGATAGTCACACACACACACACACATACTCAGATCAAAACAGTTCTACAGGGAAGTTCAAAACAAACAAGATTCATGATTCATTCATTCAGGATGGCTGTTAATGTAACCAGCTGCAAGTGTAATAGGTGTATCAAAAAAAAACAAGCAAAAAGCAACAACGTTTGAGGCGAACAATTGACAGAAATTTCAAAGACGATTCAAGTTGTTTTTAGTTGTTCATAGCATTTTTAGTTTTTTTAGTACGTGTTATGTACCAGAAATTTGTTTAAAATAAAAATGATTTTTTTTTTTTTTGAATCCGCTGCTCTTGAATACATTTATAATCCATTATATCATTAAATTAAATGTTTTCAAGTGTCTTTTTTCTTTTGAATTGACCATCATTATATTGAAATCATTTACTGCTACAAAGAAAATATAATAATATTTAAAGGTTAAATTTCATTATATGAAGTGATTCAAAACGCAAACTGATTAAAAATCTTATTATTAAACAATTTCTCTAAGTCTAATGCTGCACAGAAATAATTTGTGTCTACCTTCTCATTTCATTTCTGTTTTTTTTTCACAAATACTTACATTTTTGATGCCCATTTATGTTGAATAACAGAAATACTCCAGCTTTTTGTATATACATTCCCCGTACATACACATTGTCTTCTCGGCGCCGCAGCAGGCTGCCGTTCTCTTGTGCAGTTATTGCGAAACATAAAATTTTCTACAACCTCCACTGTGCATTTGTTCTCCATGGGAATCCACTCTGAGTCTGAATAGCACTGACCCATGATACCACAGCCTCTCATCGTGAAATTCATCATGAATCTTTCAGGAGGATGAAAAGATATTTTTTAATGTCATTGCTGGGTGCATCCTGTAGTAAAGAACAGTTATTTCAGGCTTTCTGGCTATTCTCTAAGGGCTTCTTTCTACAAGGACAAACTGCTTCCTTAGGCAAAACAAGCGTTTACACACAATCATTTGTACCACGTGAAAGCTATTCTTAGATTTCTCAACACTAATATTTTTATTGTTTAGGCAGTCCTCTGTGTGAGGACCCAAGGGTACTCTCAGGTGCTTCTACACAGCATAAGTGCTGTGTCTTCAAAGAGTGTGTACCTTTACGTGACTTATATCCCCATACGCTGTACGCCGCGTCAAAACACAAAGCACAGCTGAAAGTACGCGCCACACACATCTTTAGAGAGTCGTATTTCTATGCATAATAATTAAATAATTAGAAATAGGCAGCAAAAATAGAAACTGTAATGTATTTATGGTGACGTTATTTTAGATTAAGTGAAATAATCTGATTATCTGAGACAAAAATATCAGTACGTGAATATGATACACAACGTTATTTTCTTTAGCATTTGTAAATTCCAGTGATTTGACCTCTGAACTATCCAGCAGTGCCAGGGGGTCAAATGACTCGTAACGTGCACCTTGATACACTGATTTAACAAAAGTTAACAAAGACTTAGCCACTCATTAACACATGAGTGAAGAGAGCTCACAAACTCCACACTAAACAGCCTCGGTCTACCCCAGACTCGTTCGAGCCCAGAGGCAACACTCCTCACCACTGAACCACCACGACAAAACAGAAATAGGATATGTGACAGATCAAAGACAAAAGATGTGTCATACGGATCAGTTCAAATCAGAGAGGGCTCAGCTCAGCGGCTCTTCTGCTGATTGAAACGCACACACTCTCACTCCAAAACACTCTTTGATGTGTTTGCTTGACTTATTCTTCATTTAATCTTTCTTAATTGTCCGGTACAGAATCGGGCCGTGGTCATTCCTCGTCTCGGTGTGTTTCTGCTGATGTGTAACCTATGAATCTCGTGCCTTTTCTTGGTTATGGGTGACAGAAAAGACACAAAAAGAAAAAAATGGAATCTGCAGCGTGGGCGAGCCTGGTACATTAATTGGAACACAACGGTAATCGAATAATCAAATCTTCGTTAATGTGACATGATTTATGCAAATGTATATTAGAAGCTCGACGATCAATATTTCTGCCATGTGCAACCATTTATTATCCAAATGATTTGTTGACTCCGTCGGAACGTTCCGTCTTGTTAATGACACATTTGCGATGAAAAAAAAGGAAAAGGTCAAAATGTGTATTTTGTACTCTTCTGAAGTATCACTTATGGTGTCACGTACTGACAGTCATGTACTATGTGAGGGTGACGTTTTTTCACCCTTCATGATTAAAAACATGAGCACCCAGCCCAAATTGTACAACATGCGCGCGTAGCGATGAGGGAACAGCTAATTTAATATGCGTTTTAATTATTCAGGACGTAATCATGGTTTTGAGAAATTTACACAATAATTCATTAATATATTCATTGTGGTTTTTAAAAGTCAATAGTTCATATTCCTCATGTGTTTAATATCATCAGTGTGAGGTCTTCCTGGAAGTGATGGGAGATGTAATGTGGATGCTCTGGTATTTACAAATTTGAATCAGTGAATTGTAATATGAAGATCAAACAGGCTTTGATGGCATTTGCATATTTTCCACTTTTAGTGGGCTTATTTCATGAATATTCTCATCCAGAATTGGAATTGGTGCACGGAGGTACATGTAAGATGTATTTATTTAATGGGGACCGTGCATATGTTTCCATATGAGCACTCACACACAAAGGTGGATGTTATTACTCTGCCTACACAAATAATAGAGATTTATAATAATAAAAATAGGCGTTGACAGAGATTATATCATCATCTGTTTACTTTGCTGCTATACGTCCCTAAATTACCCCAAAACTTGCACTTAAGGTGGCCGGATTCATAGAAAACTGTACAGAAACACCAGCTACCCTCTAAAATGTAAAAGTATGATAATATATATAGGTATATTGTGTCAAATGTTAAATTAGACTGTTAAAAGTTAGTTCATAAGAGTCCAAATGAACCCTTAAGTGATGAAAGTTTATGACACTGATTAATGTCCACCTTTTTACGTTGTTAATGGAAATTAAAAAATGAATATAAAGACGTCGGATTTAGCGAACGGTGGGCAAACTTGAGATCTTCAGCTCATTTTTATGGTAGAAATAAAGCTGTAAAAGTTTCCTCCTACATCACCAGGGCAATTTTTGGTGCAGTTTACATCAAAACTTAAAACTGAAATTCCAAATCACCACTTGGACGCCGGTTTGGCTGGACTCTCTAATACTTAACGCCCCTCTGCCTCTGTTGCCCATTATCTGGCATCCTTTGGTGCAAAGTGAATACAGAGCAGCCAGGCTGGTAAACATGACCACACTGTGCACGCTTTACTGACAGGATTTTAGAATATTAAAGCTCAAATAGATTCAAAAATGCTTTTTTCTCCTTGCCATGTGGAGCATGCAAAGTTGCCTTGTGTAGCTTTATGTTCCATCTAAATTGGCCCCTTAAGAAAGCAGTGCACTGTATTTAAATAAACAAACAACAACATTCATGTGAAATGCCATTTTTCCTGTTTTGTTTTTTGCTCCTCTGCCTCATTTTGAGTGGAGCTCTCTGGCTACGTAATGACTGGATCTGGATATTCGAGCAATTAGCATAAAAGGGTGGCGTGTAAACAAACCTGAGAGCTATGTAAAAAAAAACAAAACACCAATATAAGATATGCTCCTACATGCAGCTACTTTTATCATGTTTACATCCACAAAGTATTTGTTGCATTCACACTGTCAGGCACATTTAGGGCAATTTGAACCATTTTGCGCTGAAGTCCATAATTAAGAAAAAACACGTCGTCCTTTCATCCACGACTGAATCTCTTAGGGTTGTAAAAACCACAACAATGGCTTAAATCACAGAGCAAACTTCCCCGGCGAGTAATTGCAGCGCTTTATCTGATGGGCAGAACGAAGAATATATTTTCTGTCAGTTCCGCCTCATCACACTCATCTCGCTCTTTGTGGCGGAGGCAGAATGGAGACCGAACTAGATTAGAGTGTCCTCTGATGAATGCTGCGGAGATACCACCTCAGAGGTACGGCTTTTCGACAGAATTACAAACATGGCGAGGCAGCTTGTGACAGGGCAGCGGTGTGGCTGCTGGTGTGCACCCATCTGAGACAAAATACAGCAAGATAGTAAATCATGAGCTGTGGCTCCTGGGCTGGGAGCACCGGTGGCAGTCACGCTGCGGTGCTGCATTGGGGATGAGGCACTGTATTGGCAGTGAGCTGAGGATGTGTTTGAAGTGATGAATAGCGGAACACAAACACGCAACATATCTGGGCACATCCAGTCTATAGCCAGCGTTTGTTTTGCTGGATAAAACAGATTCATCTTCTCAGCCCAGAAGCAAAGCTGCTGTTTTCTTCCTGTGTTTTCACTCAAATGTGAAACCTGTCTGCGCCTTTAAGATTTGAAAAACAACTCTGCTGGAATTTCTGTGTAGAAAAATGCAGGTTTGCTCAGTAAATGTGATGCTGGAATGGCGGTTGAATGATGCTTTGTGGCCCATTTGCATGTTATTATTTTAGGAAATACGCCTCGGCTCTTGGCGCTTAAAGGTGACACGTTTGTAACTTATAAAACAACAATGTGTCACATCTTGCTGAATAGCTGTACTTTGTTTGATGGTAGAAAAACAGAAGAGCTTTCAGAGGACTCAATCACAAACCCTGCACCTATTCAGTCCCCCCATCCAAGCGTTTGTGTGTTTCCATGGAGGGAGGGCCACATTCAGAACCACCACAAACCAGTACGGGGGGAGTGGAACTGAACAATCAAAAGTCCAACAGTGACTTTGTAAACCACGTCATGCAAATGTGTTTCCTCTGCCTCAGCGCCCCGCCCGGATGGGCGTACAGGACACCAATATATTAAAATAATGATACAAACACGACACAAATAGCATCAATCTCAAGTGACAGTTATATATGACAAACAATCTGAAAGCAAAGACAAAGAAAAGGTGTTTGATCACACAGACGACTTGTGAAACACCTTTTCCTTGTCATCGCTTCCAGATTGTCTTTTATAATTCATCCCTGTTATCTGTGTGCCCACATTTGTAGTAAAACAAAAATGATGTCCAACTAATGCCTATAGTCGCACGTATATTATTACAGCATCAGTCATCTTTATACAGGCATCTTCTATAAATACAGTCGTCTTATGAGGCTCACTATCAAAAAAATGAATAGATCTTATGGTCACAAGAGATGTAAACAAACACAAACGTAGAGCAGCGTTGCCAACCGTTTCTTATATTTGCTCAGTGTGAGAAGGAAAATAAATAATAATGAAATCAGCAACCATGATTGAGCGTTTGTTTCTTAATAAACCACTTAAAGAGAGCAGTGGTTAGCTAAACAAATAATTCAAGGACAAAATGGACTCTTAGCATGCTTAGCCTGTGTGTGTGCCACAGGTTTGTTGCTTTGGTGCACGGATCCGATTCACCTCCTTATAATTAATATGTTACTCAGAGTAGGAATACTTGGTGTGTAATTAACGCTGAAACTAAACGATTATATCGGTTTATTGGCAGCTTTAACGTGCATATAGACATCCTGCTGCCTAAATTTTGTGTCACTAGGATGAAAGACGGATTATTTGTCAGCATGCACAGGGGGTCCCCAACCGAATCCTCGGAGAACCCGAGTGCTGCAGGTTTTCCATCCTGCCATATAATTAATTGCGCTCAAATGGCAACCCGGGTTGCCAAGGATATGAGGAGCTACTTGGAATACAGGATGAAAGCAATTATTCACACACTGACTCCATGTTAGTGTCTAATACTTGCAGGATATATTCTTGTTAAATGGTGAGATAAAGGAGGAAATGTTCTTTTAAATTTTTTTTTTTTATAGCATTTTATCTGCATGTGCTCGGCCCAAAAGTCTTTTTGTTGGACCCGTTTGCAGCGTGTGATCCTGCAAAACTCCAGCAACCGCAGAGAAACACATTGAATTACAGATACTGGTCCCAGCTCTGTTCAGATAAATTCCTAGTTGCAAAAGCTTCTCCTTGACTAAAGGCTAAAAGTTTACAGAAGCCGTAATTTATGACACCAGACCTAAACAGAATAATAATAATCCTCAAGATTTGTTTTGTGGAGATTATTTATTTATTTAGTCGGAGGCTCCTGGCTGCCATACAGGAGAGGAATAGCAATGAGTAAAAGAACAGCACGTCTAATGCCAGTGTGTGAGTGTCACAGTTTGTGCTCCTTGCTCCGACTGTGCCACTTTGAAAAAATAAGAGGGAAAGTTAAAAAGTACATTTTTCAGACCTTGTCACAGCAGCTTAAAGAGTATGGCAACATGATACACAAATACGACAAAGTCCCGATAACGCTGACAGAATGGAATTGGAAATGTTATACCCAATGTAGAAAATTCCTTTTTATATCACACCAATACCCACCCAGCTGTCACTTTGATATTTTCAGCGCTGCGTTCTGTTTGGGAATATTAGACAAGAGCATTAATTCATTTTTAGAAAGAGAAGCATTGCTGTAATTTCCGTCTCTCTCAATTGGTACAAGCGGTACAACTAAATTGACTGTCATCTTCTCATCACCGCACCTCCTATACAGTGTAGAATGATTTTCCAGTGGCATGCAGCTATCAGTTCAGTTCAGTAGTAGGCCATTAGCGTCAGCGTGAGCGATGCAATCAGCCGTAACTGGTCGATAATAATCTGCATATGTTTTACAAGGCTGTTATTTGGCTAAATGACCACAGGAACATCATTTGAATTCCTATCTTCAAAAAAAAAAGAAAAAGCATTTGGATAAATATATGATTGAGCTCATTTGCTCTTTGTTGAATCTTCACTCTACTGTTCGCAGGGGTGGACATAAATATGTGAAAATGTGTTTTGGTGCAAAGTCGCCTTGTTGTAAATGTATTAAATAAAATACTAAATGTGTATTTTGTATTTAAAATATGAATTTCAAACCTGTGGCTGTTTGTTTGTGTTATGGTAAAATATTAACGTCGGCGTAAGGGAAGGGGGAAAGAATGATGCTGATCCAAACGTATTATGCACGGCGTATTAGTTTACTGTCTATGTGATGAATTAATTCACTTATCAGTTTGGAAAGGTTGAGTTCAATCCTCGGTCTGTTAGTCAATTGAAATAAAAGCACAACATTAAAAGAGCATTTAGATCGCTCTGTTTTCCTTCAAGACATCAATATATATATATTCATGTAGTACCTGTACTAAACTAGATAGTTCTTCAAAATGCCTGTGTACAAAAATACAACATTTTTGGGTTACGCACCATTCAGTCACTGCTCCGACCTTGGTTATGATTTGATACATGATTTATGCATCTGCAGAATGTTGCTGTGGGTGAAGAAGAGTGTTTTCCTCTCTCACCCACTCAAATATGCAGTTTATGATTGATGCAAGTTCATAATTCACAAACGTGGAATTACATCTCGGGATACAACTCTGAGCCATCGATGAATACAAATTATTAATACAATTTCAGGCTATACTTCCTGGAACCAAAAAAAAAAAGAAAAAGTTCTCCAACGATGATGAGATATAATTTACAAATCTGCATCTCCTCTTCCTGGCTGACTCATCAAACAATGCCATCATCGCAAATCAGCATGTGCTGCATAGGGAGATGAGAGGGGGTTTATTATACAGCCCTTAAAGAGAGACAGTAAATTCTCCCCAGTAACTCTATTAAATCAGCCCTCCTTTGGTTCAAAGTCATGTATAAGTTCTTTTGCAGCATGGTGCCTCATCTCCCTTTTAAAATACCTCTCACCTTGTCCTCTGTCGAGATTTCCGATGTCCTCCGACGAGTTTTACAAAACAGTGGAGGACCCGGATAGTCTGGAGATCCAGATTCTAATTATGTAAATCAAAGAAGCCTTTAAAAAAAAAAAGATTGAATGTGGATATTAAACTTTACATTTTTTGGTAGAACTTCAGTCCTTTTGGCTGGAAGGTCACCCAATTTTTTCATTAAACATTTGGCCTTGAGGTTCTGCCGACAAAGTATAATCACTATTCCGCATTAATATGCTGATCAAATACCAGGTTCCCGGCATAGATGTGTCTTATTATCCTTGTCATCCTCTCCACATAATTCCCATCAACTATGCAGTATCAAATATGCACAAACATCATTAGAGCACGTTTGGGCACACCGTCCTGTATCTGCTCCCCACATCACATGAAGGATCATGTATTGTGACGGCCCATTTAAGCATGAAGGGATGCCTCTCGTGGATGTGCACGGCTACAAACATCATCTGCAATCTGTTTGGGTGAGGGCATCCGAAATGCATTTTACAGAGGGAAATTACATCACTCCCAAGAACGCTCAGCACACTTTCCCTCATTCGTTTTCCCTGCAAGAATACAAATATTCCGTATAATGTCCTCACATTAGTGGATTAGCTGATGGCATTACCTGTCTGTAGTCAAACTAATGCAGCTATATTTTATGAGCCCAATCATCCGCTGTGCTTCAGGACAACGCATTACTTTTTACACAGCTTTTCAGCAAGTAACCATGTGCTTTTACCTACTTTATATTCCATACAACACCGACAGTCCTCTGGTTTCACTTGTTTACCAGTAATAATAACAATCATATAAAATATATATATATATACTGTACATATAAATAATAATAATACAATCTTAGTTACACACTGTTGGTAGTTGTTGTTTCTGCTCTTATTTGTTAATGCACAGATGCCAAAAAACTGATGTTGAGGATAGATTTTAATCTACCAGATCAAGATTAATGGATTTTAATGGATTTTTTTTTTTAAGTTTAAACATTGGCTTTGTATTTTTTTGTGATGAATGACTGTTTGTTTGTTTTCTTTTGTTTGTTTGTTTTACAAGTTTGGCATACTCTCTTAAAATAAAAATAACGAGCCAACACCTTAATTGCACACACACACACACACACACACACACGTACATATGCTGTATATAGATAAAATCTCCCTCCCACACCCCAAAGGGTGTTAGATGTATCTCCCTGAAGCCCAGGTCCTTGGAGCCTGAGGGCTCTGTCCAGTATCTCAGCTGTTCCTAGGACTACACTCTTCTGGACAGAGACCTCAGATGTTGTTCCTAGAATCTCTTGAAGCCACTCTCCCAGTCTGGGGGTCACAGCCCCCTAAGTGCTCCTATCACCACTGGGACCACTTTGGATTTTACCATTTTACCATTTGACCATATGTTCCAGTTCCTCTTTAAGCCGTTGGTACTACTTGATCTTCTCATTGCCACGTCTATCACAACTGCCCCCCCTTGCTCCTTGTCAACCACCATGATGTCTGGTTGATTGACCAGCAGCTGCTTGTCTGTCTGGAACTTGAGCTCTGCTGCCCTCAACCACCTTTGGTGATGTCACCCCATTGGACTTAGGGAGTTCCATTCCATGTTGGGCACAGATGGTCCTGTACCCTAACCAAACCTTCTGGCCATGCCTCTCAGTCTACACCGTCCCAACTTGTATCGTACTACGTGATGTCTCCTGTCATGTATCGTTGTGTCCTATCTGCTGTGGTAGACCCCTGCCTCTATGGATCTGGTCCTTGGGGCCTGTTTTTGTGCTGCCATGATCAGAGCCTCTGTGCTTTCCCTCAGATCAGCCTTTTCTAGCCACTGTAGGGGTTTCGTTATGTAAGCCGGTCCCTCTATCTGCCGATAATGGTATATTCCATGTGGGGATTCTCCTTTTGTGACAACTCTTCCTCTTTGTTTTTTTCACAGACACACACATTCACACACACACATACAGATATCGTATATGACAAAATGAGTGCAGTATAACAAAATTTATATACGTTGATGGCAGCGGTTAAAGGGCTGATGTGTTAATGCATATCTGTGTAAGTTGGCAACATTAAAAAAAAAGGGTTTACATTCCATGATGAATCAAATAAACATCAAAGCTTTTTCTACTCACTGTGAAACAGTTTACATATCCTTTGCATTTCTTTGCTAATCCTCATAATTATGTTTGCGAACAGTTAAAGCAAGAGGGAGAACATGTACAATTTAATATTTAGATGGAAAATCTTCCTCTATGGTTCACTGCACCGTTCCATGGTTGCTCCCTTCAAACTCAGTTAATATCCCAAATCTCTGTGCTGTCATATCTGTCATCCTGAATGTCAGGATTTTCCATAGCTAGTCTTCAGACTTTCAGATATCCAAGGTACAAAGAGTTGGAGATGGAATGAGAAAAAGGTGGATTTTGGCATTTTCTGGATGAATGCACTTTAGCACTCAGAGGCTGATTATGAGTGGCACTCTGTGACCAGTCCGGGTCCGTCTGAGCATCTGTGCTGTCAGGGGGAAAGTGAGAGAGGTGGGGGGTCTTGGTTGTGTTATTATGTGGCTGTTATGCTTTAGCTGAATAACTTACAGCTAGAAGATTATAGTCGACAACACTATAGAGAGAGATTTTAGTGATGTTGGCGTTTCTGGTTTTTCCAGCCCAGGTCTTTCGGCAGAGCGGCCACGTTGCCGATCCGAAGCTCTCGACACAAAGAGGGTTTCACGAATAAATGTGTTTTGATCTTCATCGCCATATCAGAAACCAGTGTGCTCTGATGTTTTTGATGTTGATGGATTTGATTTTATCCATTGGGATAATGTCACATGTTGCAGACAATGTCAGCATGTTTTGATAACCATCATATCTTAATACTAACACGCCTGATTTTCACACTGGCTAATTAGTACTTTTAGCCCTCCAGATAGGTCAGGGAATTAGCCGTGGCCTCCTGGGATGGAAGAAATTGTAAAAAGTGATGAAAAATAAATGGGGTCATATACGTTTGAGAATCTGTGAAGATTTTCAGTATTTTGGAAGCGTACTGTGTTCATATTCATGGAAGGAATGAGCTTCATCAACATTTACTTCACTCTGTGTGTGTGTGTGTGTGGGACAGAGGTTATAATGATGTCCATACATTACTTATTTTTGATTTTTGTAAAAAATTAAATAATGAAATGATCAATGTGTAGAAGAATGTGTGGAAGAAGATAATTTATTTTGAATTTGAACCACAAAATCAAATCAAAATCCGAGTAATATGAACGTCATCGGTAACACAGAAACATAAATGACCAAAATGTGTTAGATGAGGCGTTTTATTTTCCTGGTTCTGTGTGCAGAGTCTTTGTGGGCCATCAGCTCATTAACTGGTAAAGTGAAAACAGGTGTGTGTCATTAGATTCTCTGAACAGTGGGTGAAGGAGGGCAAAGGAGGAGGGCAATTATATGCCACACTTTAACTGATATCTCATTTATAATATTTATATGTCTATATACATTATATTTAATGTTGTATATGCACACAATCGTGCCTGTAAATATTAAGCAGCGATAACAGGAATCACGTTTTATACACATTGGTTTGCCTTTCTTTGCTGAGCTCACCCCTGTGCTAACCTGAGTAGATGGTACAGTCCAAATTAGCAGAGAGAAAGAGGGTTGCTGCCTGTTTTGTGGTTTTAACCTCTTACATTCAGCTCTCAACTGTTTGCGTCAAGATTTCTGGGGTGTCTTTTGTCTTTGTCTCCTTCCATTTATATGTTAATCTCCGTCTGTTGTGACATTTTCAGTGGCGTTTAATGTTTTCCAGCTAACATTTACATACTCAACCATATGGGGATCTGGCCCTGCAGTAGTGTAGAAAAGCATTTTACTACTACAGTAGCACCAAATATCCGGGTGTTATCAATTTTTAATGTGGTTGTTTTCAAGAATTGTTTCCCACGTTGTCCATAGTTTAGTTTGTGATCCTTTATTTTGAAGGTTGACCCTCTTGTTGATAGATACGGTTTATCTTACAGATGCTTGCACACCAATTCCCAATGTTTTGTATGCACAACCATGGTCAGCATGTTCCGAGTCTGCATATTTTGTGACTTACTGTGAAAAAGTTGCATGACAAAAAACCTTGAGGTTTCAAACTGTGATTAGTCTCTCTCTTCAGGGGAGCGGGGACATTTTCACATTCAGATACAGGCACTGCCGACTTGCTCCGGGATCTACTTTAGGACACCAGGAGATCTGTTTAATAGAAAAATAAAAATGCTGCAAGCATGCCTCCAAAGGAACCAGACAAATTACCATGATCATGTTGATGCCGGACAGCGGGGGACAATTGGTACAGGGCAGTCACGCACACATCTGGTTCACCTTGGGGGAGCATCTTTCAAAAAGACTTCGCTTTCACACTCACTCGAAGATCATTCGTAAATACAAAAAAAAATAAAAATAGAAAAACCCAGACATTTTTAAATATCTATTGCAGTCTTGTTCATTTTGCTAATATAAGCAAATCAATGTTAAGTGTAAAAACTACTCAATTTAGATTCAAAGTGGAGGAACACAACAACAAAATGACTGTCTTTGTTTGCTATGGGCTGCAGCCATGGAGGGCTTTTACTGATTTTGCTTTTGTTCTGATTTTGATTCATTTGTGGCCTCAAAGATTGTCTCAAAGACGGCAACATATTTGATGGCTGAACTTTGACTGTGACAGAAATTGAATCTAATTGATGACATCGGCGATGTGTGAGTTATTTCCTCCGCTACCCTGACCTGTTAAGCCGAACTAAAAGCAGAACTGTCATCCACTGAACGTCTGGTCAACTCCAGCCACCTTGAAAGCAATCATCCAGTTTTATCTCTGCCCCGGACATGGCTGCCAGACATGATGTCTGCTGTATTGATGTGTTCATTCACTTTCTTTTGTTGTTATTATGGTTGGCAAACTGAAGAAACGCTCGTTGCCCTGACAACTGCACAGGATACGACCAAGTCACCCGTGGAGGTAAGAACATATATAATATGATTCTCCCCTCTTCTCTGAGTTGTTGTTAATCCAACATTGTAGCCGCTCGTCATATGATGTCATGAAAACGCTCTGGATAGCAATTCAATATTTCAATCCCATCAAGAAAAGTCACTCAAGTAACCGACAGCGATGGTGAATTTCTGGCTGATTCAATGAGTGAGTGTAGACTTTGTGGCAATAATTTTCACAAGTGAAATGAAATGAGTTGGCAACCTTTTCCACTTTGCATAGCCCTGGCTAGCTAAGCACAAGGGAAAAGGTCGCCCTCCTCTGACTCAGACAAAAGGGTAAGCAGGTACACAGAGTGAATGGAAAATAGAATTTGGATGCAAAATGGTGGAAATGTTGCAATCTCACAACGGTGGAGAAACCTTTCAAAAGAAGAATCCGGATGCTGCCCCAGATCATGCACAATTCGCCTTCTCGTGTAAAACACAGATTGAGCCCTTCACACATTGATAGAACTGAGGCCATATTTGCTTCAGTTTTTAAGGCACAAATGAGTCAAATAGTGCTTCTCATTATTTACAGAGAGCCTAGACGACAGCCTTCTGTGCCTCCCAGAATGACAGAAAAGCAAAGTCTGTCTTTGGATTAATGCACGATGTATTAAGACCCTAACCCTAAAATTGCTCCCGGAAACAAATGAGCCTCACGTGGTTATCTGGGTTGTCGGTGTGTGAATGTACGTATGAATGGGTGAATGTGAGGCGAATAATGTAAAGGGCTTTGAGTGGTCCCAGACTAGAAAAGCGCTGTGGAACCGCAGTCCATTTACCATTATGTACGACTATTATATTAAACTATGTCCTTCTTTTCCCACTAATGATCAATTAAAGCAGCAATCATTATCAGGATGACCTAAACTCTTTGAGTTTTATGTGTCATAATTCCAAGAAGTCAAAACGTATGGACTATATGTTGATTTTTCTCCACTGGAGCAATATCGAACAAATTATTCTTCAGTCAGACAGACAGCCCCTGCACTCCTCCTTCGGATCCGTGCTGCAACAGCTGATGGTTATTAGGGCCATATCATTCAATTTCCTGAACACCGGCTGCAAAACTGAAAAACCACAGTGAATTTTACCTCTCTCTGCAATTTGCAACGAGTTTAGTACATGTGCTGCCTGGTACGGAAAGGTTTTTAGATATATGGATAGATATGTGTTTGTATCTTTTCATGAATTGAGTGTTTTCAGCTTGTTATGGTTGCAACAAAAAAACAAACAAATTCATTGCCATAAATTCACCAACGCTTTCGTTACATGACAACAGAATACTGAGTATACAGAGAGCAAAAACGAGCACTAAGTTCAGTGCCTGAGACAAAGGTCGCAAAAATAATCACATCTCTTCAAGGGCTAAGGATGTCTACGGTATGGACACACAAGTGACAAGACATCAATTCCTCAATAGTTCGCATACCCAATGCATATCATTAATACTTCTTTTGGGCCGGGGAGGTTCCCAAATTCATAGAAGCCTGCTGTTGTGGTCTCTATACTCAAAGGCAGCGGCCCTTTTCTGACTTCTAACTACCTTTCGCATCTTACCAATCATATCGAAGGTATTTGAAATATTGGTTGGCAAACAAATCACCGACCATCTCAAAAATAGTTCCTTCCCACTGCACCCAACCCAATTTTGGAGTCAGGGCTAGTCACTCCACAGAACAGATACTTTGTGGAAAAAAATAACGACATCACTGGACAAATGCGGTTTGTGAGGCCGATATCCTTGGCGTTCAGAAAGCATCTGTCAACGCCAATCATAACATCCTACTGCATAAACTACTGAAGTCCAATTTTCCACAGAATTTCTTAAATATATCAAATCCTACCTCTCAGTTATTTTGCTCTCAAATGTGAAAGTTGATAATTACATATCCAACCTCCTATGTCTATCCACTGGTGTCCCGCAGGACTCTATACTGGGCCCAATCCTGGTTAGCATGTACACTGATGATCTGTCTTCTGTGGGTGTACAGTTAGACATACTAATGTATGCTGATGATACTGTTATTTTTAGTCATGGTAAAACCAAAAAAGGTCACAATCAAGCAGATGTTACAGTGAAGGTCACATCCTGGCTTAACCAAAATTGTCTGGCATCAAATATGTCAAAAACAGTATGCATGTATTTTCCAGAAGGCCACAGCACAGACGAAGAGCAAGCTATTATCTCAGGGGATTGACTACAAGGATCTCAGGATCCAAATATTTAGGAGTAGATAGATTCAAACCTTGGCGTCAAGGTAACATAAGATCAAATAAAATAAAGTTCAGTTGGCAAATATCAGGTTTATCAGAAAGTACTGTCCACTGAGGCAGCTATGTTATACCTCAAATTAACGGTTCAGTCCCGCATCATATAAAACCACTGGAGTCATTATACAAACAAGCACTTCAAACTTTAGACATGAAGCCATTTTGCTTTCATCATTTCCGTATTGTAAAGAAGTACAATCTGCTTAGCTGGGAAAACAGAATAAAATACAAAAATGTCTGCCTGGTTGAGAAGATTGTGCATAGTTCAGCTCCTCCTCCTCTGTCAGGCTTCATCAACTTCAAATCTACTGTAACCAGAGATACTTGGGGTGCAGCCGAGGGGGGACTGCTCTATCCCACTCAGAAAAATGGTATTTAGCCAAGCTGTCTTTTCCTTCAGAGCATCACATCAATGGAAGTCAGTACCACAATCAATTCGCAACTTCCCATCCTACTATTCATATTAATGTAATGTTAAAAAATGGTTTACTGAGGACCACCAGTGTCATACATGATGCTGTTTTTACATCGTACCTGTATCATCAGCATGGAATATGTAGCCTATTGTATAGTTACAGTATTAACTAGTAACTGTGGGATTTTGGCTAATCTCAGCTACAATTACATTTGTTTGAATGTTGGCTAATGTGCATTGGGCTTTTTGAAATTATGATTTTGAAACCAACACTTGTTCATTGTTGTCAAGAGAGAGAACACGATGTGACTGGAGTGCACTGCAGCCTGCTGCATGAAAATGTTTTGTGTGGCAGAGGGAAGCAGTTAGTCTGCCTTTGTTCCCTGCAAAGCTCCTGTTCCCTTGACCTAAGTCAGGATGACATGTTCACCTCCTATCATTGGTACCTATTTCTGGATGACTGTAACTTACTCTGACATTGCTAGGGGCAGCGCTTCCTTCGCATTACTCACAATATAAAATCACCCTAATTTATTTTGGCTGTTACTTATCTCAGGCAAGAAAAAGTCACATTTCTGAGGAGTGGGAAACGTGTTGAGGTCCAACACAGCTCATTTTCCCGGTAGTTAAATATAATCCATTATGTGTCTTTGACTGCTCAGAGTGCATACCACTGCCAAGGCCAAACAGTCCAATTATGACTCCATCTCTCAACAATCAAATTTAACAGGTTATTGTCTACACCATGATCACCCCAACACACACACACACACACACACACACACACACACAGAAGGACCAAACTTTTAGCATGTCTAAAATTATTGAGAAAAATAACAAACAAGTATTCTGAGGAATTCTGATTCTACCACAAAGATTTTATGTCAAAATATAAACATGGTGGTAACAGCACTGTCATCTGCTATCAAAATTAAATGGTCTCTTCTGGAAATCCATTGATAACTTTCAGAGATATTCTGCTAACAGATGGACTAACCTGTCTGAGAATGTGACCTTCGCCGTATGACCTTCTCCCACTTTTTCCTGAATACAAAACAAAAGTTTTAGCTCATTCAATTCCTCAGATGACGAGGGTGTGAAGGACTTTTCTTTAACTGTATACTGGTTAAAACATGACTGGTCCAATACCTCTGAGGATTGTTTATTTATTTATGGTATGTATTATCACTATGTAGTTCTTGGCCACATCTCTGTGGACTCGAGGTCTTTATTGTATCAGGAATGGAGTGTTTTATTTATTTCCCGTGCTGTCACATTTGTCTTGTCTCTTGTTTGTTCTAGGAGAGGGAATCTCTCTTTGAATGATGTCTCTTCTCAGTCATCCAGGTAAAGAGCTGCAGGGAAGTATCCTTGTATCTTATGTTTTGTTTTTTTCCAAGAGTTTTTCCTAGAGAACTTTGGGCTGAGTGGAGATTGTTGTCTTTTTTTTTGGCCTTTTTCTCTTCATTTCGCTTTATTGAATCTTATATTTCTAAGGTAGCCGCATTAATTTTTTGTAACAGGGACAAAATTAAGCTACGGATTAAAAGGACTCCAGGACAGCGATTCAGAAAATAGCTAAAAGCTAAATCTAAAGTACGCTTACATTATAACCCCCGTCAGTGGTAATTTTCATAATTTCCCATGGTTATCTTTAAAAAGCTTTATTGGCCTTGGTTTCTATACGTGAGCAGGAAGGGGGAAAATATATCCATCGGAGAAACTACAAGGGTGTTTCAATCAGCACAGGAGTGCAATAAAAATAAATGAGATTTCTGCATATACCCCTAAACAACCAAAAGCAACCCAGCCCATGTTGTGGAACTAAATAAAGTGATTTGTTAGCGTTGCATTGTTTACAACGTGAGTAGAGTTGTTTGCGTGGACAATGGAACATCTGTGCTATAGAAATAAGAAAGATTACAGTCTGCGTATGTGTAAATAATGCATGTCATGGCTTTTATTCACTCAGCCTACTAAAGCACTGTTTAAAATGAACATGCCACATGGTATCAACTTCCAGACCAAGCACCACTTCTGCATTTTAAATAGGAACAAATTGTCAAAGCTCATAACGAATCACCTTTGAAATTTCACAGTCACTGATCAGTGTAAGTTCACGTGTAAATCAGTAACGTCATCCTCCCAAAAGCCAAGCCGAGGAGTTTGTACGATTGATCGGTTTGTAGCTTTTTTTTATGAATAGTAACTTTTTAATGAATAATTTGGAAAAATAATGTGTTTTTGCTACTGCCAGACGTCCGACCAAGCCTTCGGCAAATGAGATCAGGCAAAGCAAAACCAGAAAAGAAGAAGCAAAGTCAACTTGAAACTCGTTTTTAATCAACCCTTTCTTCCACTGCGCATAATAGGCTACATTTTTCTATCTAGTCCATCAGGATAATCACCTTTTGGTTACTCATGCCGCAATCAGTGACTCTGTATCAAAATTTAAATCATAGAAAGCGGGACAAAGGCGTCTTTCAGAGGTCTGATAGAGGAGGAGCGCTGGCGACACGACCATTTTGAATTAAATACGCCTGAAGATTAAAACCTGCTCCTGCTTATTTGAAGAGAAACACTATGGATTTTCAATCATCAAAGGTGTCCTCATGAATGACAGTCAGGTTTGCTTTGGATTAGAGTCCATTTTGACTCGCTTCCTTTCGACACGGGAGGAAAATTAGACAGGGGGAGATAACGTGCATCACAAGCAGTCACTTACACGCAAACCTGTGATGTTGGAAGCATCGGGGATGTCACCCAGCAGGATTTTTATGTACTGCATTTCATCAATGCGAGCTGCATTAGAAAACACGGAATGCTAATCAGTAGTACGTCAGTTCAAACACACACTCTTGAGTCAATACCTTTATTCATCAGCATAGCAAACAACATTTCATGCTTGTTAGTCTTACGGCTTGTTGTCTAATATTGACTCTGTGCAAATGTAGGAATAACAAGTGAACTGTAAAAAAACTGTGCTACGGTCTCATGATCGAGACAAAAATAAACACAAATCATCATTTTATTGGGATATATGTGACATCTCAAGCCTGTAGCAAATTGCAAGATGTTGTGAGATCCTAAGCACGAATCAGAGCTCAGAGTTCTATTTATAATGCACAGAGCACTTCCCTGTCCTCATGAATAAACCTTACTGGCATGAATGCTTCCCAGTGGGATTACAATATGGAAAGGAATAGGAGACTAATGTCCGTACTTCCATCACACTGAGACAGAATACATCAACAACTTCACCGCGTAGGAAATGAACGGATTCAATATCAAATTAAATACATTATGTTTTATTCAGCATCATTCGGAGATGTACCGCATCTAATTATACAAATAAGATATAAGTGGGAGGTCTCTAAGTCACAATTACAGGAACAACAACAGGAACAATTATTTTTGTTATTATTATCATCATTATTATTGTTATTATTATTGTTATTAACAACAGCAACAATAATAGTATAATAATAATAATAATCATATAGTATTAGTATCATTATTATTATACTGTTGATGATGATAATGACATAGTTGATGTAATGATGATGAATATGATGCTGAATGATGTTGGTCATGCAAGTGACCGTAATGATGATAGCGATGATATCAATATCATTATTATTACATTGTTATTATATGTTATTATTATTACATTATTATTATTAATATTATTATACTATTATTGTATTTTTTTTTTTTTTT